>CAKALG010020317.1:0-10286 GCA_916700815.1 Helicolenus hilgendorfi | reverse complement strand
ACCCACCTCCTGTCACTCACACAAGCCTCCTCCCAGAGGTTCCTACACCCGTACTGCATGGCAGAAACAGCCCTCTGTGTGTGTGTGTGTGTGTGTGTGTGTGTGTGTGTGTGTGTGTGTGTGTGTGTTGTATGTGGGCGGGTGGCGTGTGCCAGAGTGGCTATCCCCTCAGATTGTCAAAGAGGCTCATGGGAAATTTACTGCATGGGCCAAACCACAGGCTTTCTCTATCATTTCAGCAGATTTCTCTTTTTTAGTTCCATTCAAAAAAGTGATTATCACAGACGGTACTTTGTTTTTTTTGTGCCGCTCTCCGGGCTTCCCTCACCATGTAGCTGCACTTTGCTTATAAAAATGTGCAGCTGACCGGACCAGTTTTAGTCCCTGCAAAATGTTTCCACTGTTTCTAAAGCGCGTGTGTTAATTCACAAACCCTCAAAGAACGAGCGAATGGCTGTTAATTCAAAATTTGGTTTAAGCCGAAAGTTCATATTTTCCAACATTAGCGTCTCTGTTGTGGTTATATTATGGTACAAGTGATGGATAAAGTTGCTCCAGTACCCACCATGCACCAGAGAGTGAGAGTAGGAAAATGTGCCATTTGGAAACAAATGAAAGAGGAAAAGTCAGACGCTGCTTTGATGCTATACGGCGTATATATTTCCACCCAATAAGTACAATAAGTATTCTCAACCACCTTGAAAATACACGTTTTACCCCCTTGAAAAATTCACTGTGTGCGGGTCAGGAGAAAAATCAATCCAGTTTGATCTCCTTACACATCACCAGACGGGTCTGAGGCAACATGAACACTAACATCATTATTTGTGCAGAGTCTTTAGTCTCAGAAAGTCTGCTCTTAACCCATCTTTTCACCAACAGGGTCTAAACACCCCCCCTCCCTTTACTCCGAGAGAGAGAGAGGATAACAAAGACAGACAGAGAGCGAGAGAACGCTTGTGGTCGGGTCTGCTGAAGCCATTTTCTCATAATGCACATTAAGGGCAAAGCCTTGTAACACATCCAAGTCAGTGTAAAAAGACATTATTCAGAGAGGAAACAAAAGACCTAACAAGAGACGCTATGGTTAACTTCATCAAAACTTTAGCCACAAGACCCTTTCCATCTATCCCCCCCACCCACCCTCCACCCTCCGTCTTTGTCACTTTGATTTATTTTTGGCATCGTGCATTAGCATTTTTCCACAGGAAAAACTGTCGGGAATCTGATTTCTGGCCCAATACGTCCTCTCTTTTCCATAACTTCCTCGCCTGTTTTAGATGTCACAGTAGCCGCTCCATGATGCAAGTGGTTGATCGGTATTTGTTTCCATCCAAAGAGGGCAGACACACACACACACACACATACAATATCTGGAGAGAGCTTGGAATTCAAGACAAAGACAAAGTGTTTTTGTTTTGAGGCCTGTCTTCAACAATGTAATGAAATCACTTAGTTAAAGCTGAACTGAGGTTTTAAAATCCACATTTAGAATTAGTGAAAATATGTAAGATATGGTGTCTCCGACCAATCTTCGCATTTATGCAATTACATGGCGGAGGTTCTCTCGATGAAGTCAAACCTCTGGTATTGTATTTATACTCGCACTTGTCAATCAAACTGGAGAAGCCAAATATCCGGAGCAGCCTAAATAGCTCATCACGGCCACGTCACTTCAGCGCATGCTAAAGACGACACCGCATAGTATCGTGTTCAAATCACACGTCTCAAGAGTGTGGACACAAATACACAATATGTACGAGCACACAGAAACTACGTTGCCAATCTGATCTGAAAACAGTCGAGCGCCAACAAAACGGCTCCGGAGCACGGAGTAAAGAAGCCAGAATGGCTGGCTTAGTCACAACTATGGAGCATATTTTACATCTCATGTCAGATCAAGCTGGCAGATACCGAGCCGGCTGTCAACCTCCACCAACTGGATAATGTCTAATCGTTCAGCTTTCACAGACAGTGGAGACCTGTGTAACACTGGATACAAAAAATAACTGCTGCCTTCAACGGGGTTATTCATAACAAATAGGAAATTCAAATACGGTATGTGCTCCAGGCCATAATTCTTCTTCTTCTCCCTTATGAGAGGATGAGGGGTTTTAAGGCCTTCTTTCACATTATGTCGTGTTGGCTCAAGTGAGTCCTTTAACGCTTCCTCCAAGGCAGTGGCTTGCCCATGGGAGGACCTGATCCAAGCACAATGGGGGAATGAGGGGATGTAGGGGGGGTCACAAGGAAAAGGCTTGTTGTGACGCTTTTGTGTGAAAGCAGCGCAAAAGCCCACATTACACTAATCTCTTTTCCCTTGTTCACTCACAAGACACAATCTCAGGTCTTCAGAGCTTCTCCAATTCTAGCAGGACGGAAATCACTCGGGGCAAAAGATCACAGCTTCTTCCTCTTTTCTTTTTAAAAGAAATAATCCCATCATTCAGCAGCAAGGTCACCCAAACAAACACATGCAGGCCGTGTATCTATCTATCTATGAAAAGTTGATAAATAAGCATCATTTATCTGCGGCTTAAATTGAAGGTTAGTGTGACTGCAGTCAGTGAAAGCTGCTACCGAGTCAAAGTGAAAAAAATTATAATTAATGCACGGCTCTCTCAAAACTGTAGCTAACAAAATGGTTGCCGCAAAGAAAAAAAAAAGAAAAGAAAAAAAACAAAAACTGGCGTTTGGATTGTGTACTCAAATGTCTGCAGAAGGAACATGGACCGACATGAGTGTTTGTTTAAAATTCAGTTTCAACCACCTGCACTCTTTTCACACAACCTGACAGTTCTCAGCCTCGGTCCATATGCTGCATGTGTGTGTGTGTGTGTGTGTGTGTGTGTGTGTGTGTGTGTGTGTGTGTGCTCATGCTTGTGTCCCCATGCCTGTGTGAGGGAGGGAGAAAATGTGTGTGAGTGTGTGCGCGTGTGTGTGTGTGTGTGTGTGTGTGTGTGTGTGTGTGTGTGTGTGTGTGTGTGTGTGTGTGTGTACATGTGCAGGGACTCTAAAATCCACCACATTTTAATTACTGCCCGGCTGCACTGTGTGCCTCTTTGATATGGAAATAAAGGCAACCGTCTTCACACAGCCACTGTACAAATCTTCATCTGATTCATAAAAAACAATGAGCCCGACTAATTCCTCCACCTGATTACAGTCCCAGACCTGTGTCATGAAACGGGCGACCACCAAGGCCCCGCCAATTAATTCTACATATTTATGTGTGATTTAAAAAAAATAAAATAATAAAATAAAAAATCAACAGAGGCTACTTACCATAGCCCGGACTGTTGCATTTTGAAGTCAAAGTTAATTATGCACAACTATGCTATGGACTAAAAGAAAATGTCCAATTATTTTGAGAAAAACATTTTCTTCGGGAGAGGGAATGATACAGATCAAAATGGGCCACTTAGGTTACTTGTGCAATTATGCAGTTTCTGTGAAGATACACATATTTAGATTTTTTTCCCTTCATCTGTAATCCTAATGTCAGCAATACTGTTCACTTACAGCAGCCAGAGGGACACAGAGAGCTAATAGAGCAGAAAAAAAGCTGCCCCTGTCCTTGTCGATGTTCAGTAAGTGCTGGTGCACATAGGTGCTATTTGTTTCTAAATAAAACGTACTCAAGTTTGACCTTTGACATTAAAGGAATCTGGATGAAATTCAAATGTAAATGCTTGAGATTCAAACAGCTCACACTGTCTCCTATTGTCAATAAGCTCTATACTTGCTCACAGCTTTTCATGTCAGAGGGTGACTGGAGGTGGAGGTGGAGGTGATGCCTCACTGTCTGTTCCTGATGACTCAGTTGACCACCGATTTCATCACTATTTCTCCTCTACGACAAGTGACAATGGTGCAAACTGAGAAAAGCTGAAATTTCCTCCCATGCAAGCACAGATCCACTCTATCCAAACAGAACACATCTGCACCGCACGGCTTTCTTTAAGCCACGAAGCATCAAGAACTAAACTCTACCCGATGCACTTTGGTGTACGGAGGAGGTATGCATTATATATAATACTGTGCAACGCCTAACCACAGTGTCGCGTGAAGGAAAATTAAGCATCATGACAGAACATGTTACCGACTTGTCAGAAACTTATTGTTGAAGGGGGACAAATTGCAAAAAGAAAGCTATGGCATGCTCCCATCAGTTTTGATCATTGTTGAAATATTCTCCAGCAAATTAGATAACACTTAGAAAGACAGATGTCACAACATGTGCTGCCACATTTATTATCTCCTGCGGTCCTCCACCCTTCTGCTGGCCCCCCTCCTCTACCTTTACCAGGCCTGCTGTTGTTTACCTCCTCTCATCTTGTTTATCATCAGGTCTCAGCCGCTTTCTCCACGACCACGGAGAGACGGAGACTAGTACCTGTGCACCCGTCAGCCACCCACCTCCACCCTCCTTCTATAGCTCCACTCTCCCTGCCCGCATCTCAGCAGCGTCCTGTCACCCGGAACAAAATAGCTGTCTTTCTGCAGAACCCAGTATATATATATATATATATCTATATGGAAAAATAACGCCATGTGTAAGGTCTCAGTTATGCGGTCTATAAGAGACAGAGCGGCTTCTTTGGTTTTGAAATCAAAAACAACTGTTTATCTGTGTGAAGAATGAAGACGTTCTCTTGCAAAATATCTGAGAGAGGGAAAGTATCACTCATGCATGCACACATGCCAAGCCGGCGTACAGGGGCTCACACACACACACACACACACACTACAATAATAAATCAATGACAGTTTTACAAGAATTTAAAATATCTAGGAGGTCTGGAGAGATTGCTCTTCAGAACTTTGTGTGGAATAATCTACAATATTACACATATTATTAATATTGTTTGTGGCTCTATCTGCAACTGACAACAAATCACTATTATCTATAATCCCATTGCAGAATTATAGGTGTGTGAAATCAGCTCATCGTGAGCTGGAATTGGTTGTAATTTCAACGATTTCTGTTCAGCAGTGTAAAGAAAAAAAAAAAAAAAAACGTTGGAATGAAACCTACAGAAAGCAGCACTTTCATTTCACATCACTGTGTGGCGTTAAGAGAAATAATATTTGATCTTTAGCAGTGAAATAAAGGAGCACTTTACAAATATAGATCTGCGAGCATGACGCTGATGAAGGGACTTTTGAGTTGTAATAAAAATCCCAGTAGGTAGAAAACATCTGCTGTTAAATTATCAGATTCACCTTCTGTGTAAATAGCATCAACCAAAAGCATTATCAATAATCAATGAGCACATGCAAGGTTAAATATAGAAATTATCACATGAAGTAGATTTCTTTCTGAATCTTTCTTTCCTACCTTTTCTTTGATCCCATTAATTGCTGGTACTAAGAGCTCAGTTTAAACAAATCCTATACCTTTACATGATGAAGCAGAGCCACAAGTCAGTTTACATCGTGGAACTCAGTCTAAACTGATTTCAAGATGTGCTCATTCACAACATCTCCAAAAGAAAAAATAACAAAAAAAGGCTCTAATCTCAATGTATGATGATGAAAAAATAATGATTCTCAGCAAGCAAAGTTGCAACACTGGAGAGACATTGGACTTGGACAGAGTGCAGGATGTGTTTAGACAAGTGAGCCAGGTGGCTTCTCCCTTCATGCCAAAAAATGAAATAGACCTAAAAAAAAAATGTTTGAACTTACTCAGCGAGTCTATATCTTTTACGCTGACTCCAGGTTGGAAATGCTGCCTTTCTCAGTCTTGCAAAAAGCTCAAGATCCACCCAGCAGATTTAGTCCTTGAAAATACAGAAAATGTTGCAAGGCCAGTCAGTGTGAAATATGATATTATTGCCCTGCAAGTTCTGTTTAAGGATCAAGTACCAACAAATTGCCAAGTCTTTAGTTTTTGATTAATGTTTAAATCAGGGAAAATTACTGTGAAATAAAAGCACATCTGTCCAGGGCAGCAGTGATTAAACAGCAGGAATTATCTGAAGGGATGTCTAAATTATAGGAACATTTCTCTAATTATTAAAATGCACATTCAAGCTGGAACAAGTGTAGAAAGGAAGGTGATTAATTAAGATTCTCTCGTGCATAAAATAAAATAAGTGAGATGTGTTAAATAAGAGCTGAGTGCGATTGTGTGGCATCAACGCCGCTTTTCACTGAGACACGGTGAGCTGCACAAGACAAACTCTCGCGGAGACAGAGCCGAGTGTCTCTGTATAGCGAGCAGGACAATGTGCTGAATGGGCAGTCTAATTATAAATGTGCCATTTAGACTCGCGTTTGGTCTCCACAACCTCCTTACCTTATGAGGAAAACCTGCTCCTCAGAAAGACAAAATAGCACCGGGGGTAAAAACTTTACTGCGACTTCACCGCGGAGGGATTTATTTTACCCGACAAGGTGTTTTATGTTTCAGGGAAGTTTAAGGAGAGATAATTGTCATTAATTAGCCACAGGTGTGTGGTCCCAAAACGCACTTGCTCTCGGTGTTTGATGAAGAGAATAAATAGAAGAAAGAGACAAGTGAGCAATTCAATTTAAGAAAGTTTTCCAGTGTTGTCAAAGCTGTTTCTCTTCTTTTGGAGATGTTATTTTTGTGCGCGATTTTTGGAAAACATTAAAAAACGAGGGGGCCATCTTCGCGCTGCCAATATCATGCTGATATTTCACTTAATGTCACATTTATAATAAAGCTGGAGAATGATTTATTAAGTTTTTGCAACATGAATATTTCCTAAAGGACAATATATAGATATATATAGATATATTAAAAAGTGTTTTTTTTTAAGTTTATATTAAGCTCTAAAAAAATATCTATACTCTAATTATTCTATTTAAAGGTCCAGATGATTCATTTTCTGAATTGTCTAAAATATGTCTTAATGTAAGCAAACAATTCATCCTGAAGTACATTTTCACAAGAGGAGCTCTATGTATGTGTGTGTGTGTGTGAGTGTGTGTGTGTGTGTGTGTGTGTGTTCAGCGATTTTTAGAGACTTAAATAGAAAACTGTTCAAGTGCATCTTCTCTAAATGGACAAGACCGTGCGATTGTTGAATTTAATTTATGGCTTATGCATTCTTTAGAGGTCAATTCCTCTGACCCCTGAGAAAAGTTAAGGAAGAGCAGATTCCCAGGCTGCTGCTGCTGCACGGGTGCCACAAAACTGGCTCTCTGGCATTAAAAAACACAGAGAAAAATCAGAGAAAAATGTTCTGGTGAGCGGCAGTTTGGGGTGCAATAGAGCCCCTGGCTGTAAAGGTGTAATGAGACAGCTGAGCTTCAGATAAACTTCACATGCAGAGACAGACAGACAGAGGAAACGTCGCTGTCAACGAAGAGTACCGCTTTGTGGACAGAAGCGAAACTGCCACCAGCACCCAGACAGAAAGTTACGGGACAATGTCAACACAAACACTAAAAAGCGCTGTCAACCTTTTTAAATAAAACACACTAAAGTAAGAATCGCCACTTTGTTTGTGTGGTTTTGGTGAGTGAACGTGTTATTATCACAGCAGTCCGGCTCGTTTCCACTCAACTCAACTGTGTCCGCTCGACTCACGCTGCTGCTGGAATATAGAACAAAAAGAATATAATGTGATTCCAAACCTTCCAAAAGACGTTCCAGAATGTCTCAGAGTTTAGTTGTGTTCGAAGTTAAGATGTTCCGAATTTAAACGCGGAATCACCGACGATTCTGTTGTTGCGCCTCCGGAGCCGAGCAGCATCTCTCTCTCTCTTTCTCTCTCTCTCTATCTCTCTCTCTCGTGGAAACTCCGCTTGTTTTGGCGTCAAATAATAATAAAAGCAATACTGAAAGTTTGACAGTCATTCACCTCGTTGCAAAAATGCTCAATCCCGTGCAAGAATAACTTTCTAAAGAATTGTTTTTAAAGCGAAAATGCTGCGCGCAACTGTGCCGGAACAGCTCCCTCACTGACTGACTGACAGCGCGCTCCACTTTTAGAGAACCAAAAGCAGTAAAAAAAACCCAACAAAAAACACACAAGGTGAAGAATATGAGTAGAACACAGATAGAGAAAAATGTTGAAAAGTAGTTTAGTTTACCTTGATGATCTGAGCCGTGGAGATATGTGTGCGTCCTCTCTCCTTGTGCGTAAAACACTATAGCAGACTAACAGGCTATATTCACTTTGTAGAGAAAAAGGATCACTGAGCTATCTGTTGAGCGAGAAACTTAACTCACACGGGGCCATATGAGGGGATCCCGTATATACACTGTGAAGTTCAGCTGTCCACAACTACAAGTAGCTTCTGTTGTTGTTCGCCTATCTGTTATCTGTCCCTCTCTTTCTCTCGTTCTCTTTCTCTCTCACACTCAGACAAGAGAAGACGATGGGCAGAGAGCTGCTGTCAATCTTGGCAATCAATGCGCGCAGCCATGTCGCAAGTATTCAAAGCATTTCCCGTCGTGCAACATCAGAAAGTGAGTGGCCAGGGCATTGATCTGAGGAAGGCAAAGAGGCAGGACTCCCTCTCTCACCCTCCCTCCTCCCCCTCCTCTTCCTCCCTCCCTCCTCCTCCCAGAGAGAGAGAGAGATGCGAGAGAGAGAGAGAGAGAGAGAGATTTGTGGTGAAATAAGAAGTGGAGACAGGGAGGATGGTTGTAACTGGCCGCAGTTTAGTCCGTTTATAATAAGCTTATTATACTTAAATGAGCATCACTTTACAGGTGCAGCCACTGCATAGTCCCAAATAGAGATGAGACACTTTTTCCCTTTTTTAGCGACATTTATTTTGTTGGAGAACAAATAATCATCTCCAACTTCAGTGTGAAACTGTTTCAAAGTTCAAAATTTTCTTTAGAGGAAAATAGGTTCATGAGATAATGAGAGAAACCCCTGTGAGATGACTGCTTTTTTAGACTTATGTGATAAAACAGCATTTATCTGCATAAATTAAATCAACACCTAAGATATATATATATAATCTTGTTTTTTCTTCTGACTTTATTATTTTTTTTAAATGACTAAAAGACATTTTCATTTACACACTATACCCAGAGGTCTCCCTGCTTTCTCTTCAGATATTTGCAAATTTCACGGACTGAAAGTCACATTATGCAGCTTTTCTAGAATTTAAAATAATTATTTGGACAGATTATCCTGTAAAAAAAGTGCGTCCAAATATATAAATTCCTCTCATCCTGCAGAGCGTGTAAGATTTATTTTCACGCCGCCTATTTATCATTAGATAAATAAATTATTACACCCAAAGAAAAATGTCAAAAATAAAACTTATTCTCGTGACAATTTGGAATCATTCAATTTAGATGAATAGACCGAGTTTTAGAAATAAAAATGATTAGTGTGTAATTGCTTTAAACAAATATGCAATGTGTGCAATGGCACGACAGAAAATGTTATTTCCCAGCATCACATTTCACTTTTTACTTTTATACACTGATACATTTTATTTCTTCATTTTTGCATTAAAAAATCCCACAAAGGTTGTTTTTTTTAAACACAGATTATAACTAAAATAATCAATGTGTTGCATCAGCACGTTAATGCATACTATATATATTATAATAATATTATGTTAAACCGATTGCATTTATTTTAAATAAATCCTATATTGTGTTTTATAACAGATTAAGCCGTTTGACATCTGGAATGAAAGCAAAGGTCCAGCGACTGACAGACAACCCACAGGTCAAAACAGCAGCTCTAACAATAAGAGACACTTCTCTGTATTGAATGAGAACATGTGTTTGAAATGATCAGCTGAGCTCGGAGGAGGCCCAAACGATGTCAAACACACTAAATAAATGACAATATAGGAATGTGCACAAATCAGAGAAGAGTCAGAATAGAAAGACAACTGAGGAATAAAGTTGTAATCTAAAAAAATCAGCAGCAGCCTTTTGTGACAAGCACAAAAAAATATATACATCAACAGCTCTCACTATGTGTTCAACATGCCTCAAGTGTCATAACAGCAGCAGATCATGGATCACATAAAGGAAATAAGAAAGTTATTGTACTTACAAGAGAGGAGACAGCAGGAGGAAAATCTGATTGTTAACTGCAGTGTCACATAAAGAGCTACAAGAGGGAGGAGAGGCAGAGAGAGAGAGAAAGAGAGAGAGAGAGAGCGAGAGAGAGAGAGAGAGAGAGAGAGAGAGAGAGAGAGAGAGAGAGAGCTCAACATTTAATTAAAATGGTATTAATGTACTGTTTGGTTTCATTTTCAAATCTTATAAATAAGGGTTTAGAGTGGCTAAATTTGGATTTATGAATATAAATTTTGCTAAAATGATG
>CAKALG010020305.1:0-11007 GCA_916700815.1 Helicolenus hilgendorfi | reverse complement strand
TGTATGCCAGAGAGCCTCTGTACCCGAGCTTCCTGGACGGTTAACATCATTCTGAGGAACAAACGGAGGACTCTGCTGAAGATCCAGCTTTCTTCTTTTGAGAAAAGTGATATTGGTTCTTTCAAAATTACTTGAAAATTCAAACTTGTCCTGCAAAGTATCCAGCTTGGAATAATAGATAAAGTACAACTTTGGTTGATAAAAGAAATGTTTGACCTTTTTTTTAATATAATATGCCAGAGTACAGTCAAATCACAAATTGTCAAAGCAAGTCTCAAGGTGAAGTCCAGGTGAAGCAAATTGCAAGTCAGTTACAAGCCTTTTAAGGCCATCAAACACACCGAGCCGACATCAAAGAAGTAGCGGCGCCGAAGGCTGACCATTGTCACCTCACGTGCTCAAGTGCACTCGAACACACTCCAAGGACTACCGGCAGAGTACCACGTATGTTCTGCGCCTCCGTGTGATGAAATAACCCTCAACACCAGCAGGTTGCGGTAGTCTGTATTCATCATTCAAAAAGGGAAACCGGAAGACCGAGGACTGTAGATATACAAGCCAATGTTATGATACGTAAAGCTGCGTCTGCCAACCATTTCCACACCACTCTCACTCACCACTTACCTTCATTCCAGATGTTGTTGTGAAAATATCCATGTATTGGAGTGATCAGATGAGATGAAGATGAAAAATGAGAAGAATCTGTGTCCTCTTGACTTTACTCGATGACTTGCTTTCCTTACATCCGTTTCTCGAAAGCCAGGCAAACTCCAACATGGGCAAACTAGGCCGACGGATGCTCATCGACGGCCCCAAACTGTCCAATGGCTGATCATCGGCTTGGTGTGTCAGGGCCTTTAGGTCTGTGAATGTTGTCTATATAAATGATCTCGCATCTGAATATTTTACAAAACTAAGACCAAGACCTTTCACCACATAGGCCTAAAAACTACCATTCAAAGTGTGTGGCTACTCAAACCCTGCCCGTAGCCTGGTGGAGACTCAAGATCTAAAGGTTTATGGTTAAAAGTCTGACGTAGGCTTAGTCTGCAGCAGACAGGGCCAAGTCAAGTCTCAAGTCCTCATGTTTGTGACTTAAAGCTGCACTAATCATTTTTATGCCTCCACTTCCACTTGGACTCAAGGATGAACTGAATTTGGTGGTCAAAGGTCAAGGTCACTGTGACTGACGTCGGTCCCATTCTCGTGAACGCGATATCTCAGGAACGCTTGTAGAACATTTTTTAAAATTTGGCAAAGACATCCACCTGGACTCAAGGATGAGCAACTTGAATTTGTTGACCAAAGGTCAAGGTCACTCACCTTGCACGGCAGCTGGGTTCTCGTGATGGCATGAGATCGCGCAAGAATCTCGGGCTCACATATCACACGAAAATCAATCTTGTCCGGCTTCGAGTAATGCGTTTGTGACCAGATTACAGACCAATCAGCGTCCAGTGAGGAGCTACTGGTAGCTATGGGTGTGGCTTAGATGTGTGAGAGGCAACACGGGGAGACTGGCGCCTCATGAAGAGGTTAGCGTAGATGCTGCGATGGCATCAGTTATATCAGAGCTGGAGAGTATTTCTCCATTGAATGAAGAGCAGGAGAAGAAGAACAGCAGTGACTTTTTTCTCGATGGAAAAGATGATTTTGCTCTTCTCCCGACTGGCTTCGGCAAGAGTTTGATTGACAGATGGTTCATCCAATTACCTGTCAAGAATTTTTTGAAAGTGCGTGTGCCTTTTCCAAAAAGTTTCCAATGACGGCTCCTCAGATGCTTCTGTGTAAGAAACCATCTGGCGGGTCAGCTTTTAAAAACTAACCTTATGCAGATGTTTTCAATGGTTTGTAACTGAATGCAGGTTGCCAGATGTGTGTGTGCCTTAACTTTCCACTTTTTAATTTGCTTCAACTGCGTCAGTGTTTTTAGTTGCCTACACATTTAAAATTACATATTTTTCTGTCAGCATTTAGTTCTGCAATATTTAACATTTAGATTTGTCATATTTTAATATTGTTTCATAATTAAAGTATTACACCCCAAAATAAAATGTTTTTATTTTATTTAGTTTTATTTAACCTTTATTTTTCCAGGATTGTCTCTTTGAGATTTAAAATCTCAATGGGACCATAAAAGCAGCATTAAAGTTTCACACATAAAAGCACAAATATCAGACTTAAAAACAGAACGTTCAAAGCAACATAAGGAATTTCACATAAAAGTCACAATACACAGTCTTACAACAAGTAGCAAATTGCACCAACCAATGAATCAGCAGTGTTCAGTTATTAACATATCAGATTATGTGAATAACTCAACTGTGATTTGAAAAAGTCTGTAAGAAGTATGTACAGTAACTCCAAGTTATTAGCCGCAGCATTTAGATTACATATAATACTTGACTCATGACCACACATACACAGCAGCAATGTGACACGCTGGTACTCATCGAATCAATTCCAAACAGTTTCCAATGACGGCTTCTCATGGTTCTGTGGAACAAACCCTCTGGTGGGTCAGGTTACAAGGTCACTGTACCTCACAAAACCAAAACTCAGAAGAAGAATTCATATGCTAATTATGCTAATTCCACACAAATGTCTAACAGGATAAAATTATGAAGTGATGACATTTTGGACAGACATGGATGTAAACTGCAACTTGACTGGTTGGCGGAGGCATACAACCGTGAGGTGGTAATTCTAGTTTTATAAGAAGAATGGATCAAATTACTACATGTATGTGAAAGGGTATAGAAAAATATAACAAGACTCTACGATGCATTTCAGTGTCTTTTGTTCGTTTGTTTTTTTGGCCTTCAACTTAAATGATCTGTTTCCGTCTCTCAGCTCTTATCAAGTCGTTTCCAGGAGCAGCAGGCAGCTGTTTTTTGAAAAACCCACCGTTCTCTAACCGCCAACCACTAAACAGTACACGGACAAAGTTAGCGCTAGCTGCCGAACAAAGTGGAGCATTTAGCAGCTTAAAAAAAACTGATTTTTATTGGAGGACATATTGGAGACAACATGCCTCAAAGCTAAAGCTTAGCTCAAAAAGAGAGTTGTATAAGGTCTGGCAACCTTTTCTGCTCACTTAAGATTTTAAATATCTTTTAGTTCATATTTTTCTCAAAGAGGATACATAAAGTGAATGTGTGTAAATGAACTCCTCAGTTGCAGTACATGCCTCATAGACTACCATAAATGATTTCTTGGATGTCCAGCGGTGGCATTGTTGATGAAAAATGATGGTGTCGTTTCACCTCATGATGAAGTCACATCAATAAATCAGGCATGGTAACACCCTGCAGGCCCCTTCTCGGACAACTCTGGTTGTTCGCTCTTTCTCTGCATGTCTGGGAGCGGCTAGTTTTATAGTCCTGCTGGTAATGTCAGGAATTATAACCCTGGCAGCTCTTGCTTTTCACTTCCTATCAATCAGGGATCAGAAGAACCACAGAGCCTTTCCACTTGACAGGTGCTACGATGCGCCTGTTCACAATGTGTTGAGGGTTGGTGATGGATAGCTGTCTGAGGTGGATTTCGTTTCATGACACATTGGAAATAAGCCTTACATTTACTGACCCACAATCATGTAAATGATATTATTAGCCTTAATACACTGTATAATGACTTGCAGCCTAAACTGTAGTAATTAAAATGTACCATTGTGTGATTTTGTTTCTTCCTTTTGGGCCAATTTCTCTGTACTGTGGTCCATGTAACTTTTTGGTAACACTTAATTTTACAAGTCCGCAAATGTCACGGTAATTAGGTGATAATTAGCAAGTAACCTATCTGAAATTTCTTTGAATTTATTTAATACATTTCCAGGAAAAGAATACAAAGTTAATTGATATGCTTTATTTCCATGTCTGCTGATAAATAGATAATAATTAGAATACCTTATTTGAAATTTCTTAAAAGAGCAGCACACAGCCACTTCTCAAGCTTAAGGGGCCTACTTTAACGATTATATGCTATTTTAACATATAATTATTAAATAATGTTTATAATAAAGTTATTTTCCTGGGCCTACCGTCACCAAAGACGATTGTGATTGGTTTAAAGAAATACAAACAAATACAAAGAGTGTTTCTTCCCCTGTAGCAGGATGACAATGTGTGGAGCCAGACCTTTCTTTAGCACTGACTCAGCACTGTGGAAATAGCTCTGACTGTGCAAGACTTTGGTGCAGTGACAACAGTGTGATCCCTCACTGGCTTCCCATCCACAAACACTGCCAGCTGCGTTTGTTGGTAACTAAGCTGGGGGCGCTGCCGCCATGATTGAACTCTGTTCTTGTGGGCGAGTGTTATATCGCTCTGCCGCCAAAGAGCCTTCTACCATATGGTTTGATGGACTAATACAACATCATTGAACGCAGCACATGACTGGCTCTGCTGTTGTTTAAAATGACTGCAAAAGAAGTCAGCAAAATTCACATGTATGAGAGAGTTTATTTTCAGATCCTTCAGAAGCTGTACTCCCAGCCTACTCTTCAAACCAACAAGCAACTAATATAATGTATACCTCTTGAGGTACTTAATTGCATGAAGTTGTGCAGTTGTTTTAAACAAGTTTGTGCTTGTGGTTTCACTCTGCTTCAAAATGTGTCTCATTTTTTTCACTAAAAACAAGCTAATGTCACTGAGATTGAGCCATGCTGTGTCAGAAAAACGGCGTGAGACATTTAGTCGATGGATAGCCTGAAAAGAGGCTCCTCTTTTCATTCTATTGACGATTGATTTGTTTTTTATAGTCCATTGAGACATTGCTGGAAGTGGACCTGACATGCAATCTGCAAATTAAGAGCAACATCGAAACCGGAAACAATATACTTGAATAAAAGTCCAAACGAATTAAACAAAACGATTGCATTCAAAATTGAGATAATTTAGCTTTTTTGTAATGATTCGATCTAGATGATAATGTGTGTTGGACACACATGTACTCATGAACACACGTGTGCTTCAGTCGCTCTCCATCAAAGGTAGAACCTTTGTGTGTTTGTCAATGGGACTTTGAACCCACAGCTGACCAGTCAAGTGTGGTCTTTCATCCTGAAGCAGCTTTAAGCATCAAACCCTGAGGACCTGCCTTCTGTTCTCCTGATTATTCCTCTTTGTGTGTTTACTCACCGATGGCCCTCGCAGTGACAAACCACAACACCACAGCATGCTAATTGCTTTGATAAGGCTTCACACTTTTGTTCCCGCTGCCATATACATTGCTTTGTTTTACCTCTGTGTCGAAACTCTTGTATCCTTTCCACTTCTCCATTATGATGTGATATTCCCTTTCAGTGCTGCTCCTGCAATTCAAATAGTGTTAATATTTGTATAACATATTGTTTTCATTTTTCTTTCATAATGACAAAAAGCTGAGAACTAGGGCTGTCAAAGTTAACGGGATAATAACATGTCAACACAAATTCCTTTTAACGCCACTACTTTCTTTTAACGCAATTAATGCAATCTTTCAGAGGTTGTAGTGTGCTCAGTTTGAACTAATACTAACTAACTGGAACCAGAAAACCTAAGGAATCATTGGTACCAACTAGCTTTTCGCGAAGGAGGCTAAATAACGCTCTAAACTTAAACAAAATTTTGGCAAGGTAAAACTGTCACGGCTATTTTCAAAGGGGTCCTTTGACCTCTGACCCCAAGATATGTGAATGAAAATGTGTTCTATGGGTACCCACCAATCTCCCCTTTACAGACATGCCCACTTTATGATAATCACATGAAGTTTGGTCAAGTCATAGTCAAGTCAGCACACTGACACACTGACAGCTGGTGTTGCCTGTTGGGCTGCAGTTTGCCATGTTATGATTTGAGCATATTTTTAATGCTAAATGCAGTACCTGTGAGGGTTTCCGGACCATATTTGTCATTGTTTTGTGTTGATAATTGAGTTCCAATAGTAAATATATACATACATTTGCATAAAGCAGCATATTTGTCAACTCCCATGTTGATAGTGTCCCAAGTGTTTGACAATTTCTTTTGCTTATTCTTTTCATTGTATGTAAATATTACTTTTTTTCTGGCTGTCCACTTGTTTGTATGATTATTTTATCTTTTTTTATTTTTTATTTTTATTTTTTGTTATTTTACTTGTTCAAAATAAATTTTGAAATGAAATGAAATGATAAGAGATTTAAAAACTTGACAAATCTCCTGAAAGGTACATTTTGAACGGATACAATTGTGCGATTAATTTGCGATTAATCATGATAAACTATGGACAATCATGGGATTAATCGCGATTAAATATTTTAATTGATTGACAGCCCTACTCAGAAAATGTGTAAAATAGAAATCACACACATAACAATTATCAGTACAACAATAATCAGCATAACTGTGTTTTTAAATTGCATTTATGGGTTGATAATTGCACCACTGCAGCAGATCCCAAATGTTACTGCTATGAGAAATATGCTGGAGGCCATCTCTGATAGTGTTGTGACCAAATAACGCTGTTTAACTTAATGCATGAATGTTTGTCTACAGCCTGCTGCTGTAACAGCAGCAACACCAAATCACTTTCATACGCTCTCTCACATCGTGATTCCTGAGGATTGTCACATGGAAGTGAAAATTAAATTGTGGCTCCCCAAACAGCAAGATACTATGTCTTCAGCTGCAGCTCTGAGCGGCAGAAAAAAATCTCACTTCAACAGAATATTAGAATTGTAATGCTCGAAAGACTGATTGTGTGCGGTAAACCCCTCGCTGGTTCAACTGGTGAGACCCCGCCAACTGCTAATTGAATGACAGTTATGTGCAAATATTCACACAGGAACACCTGTGTTTATTAGTGTGTGTGTGTGTGTGTGTGTGTGTGTGTGTGTGTGTGTGTGTTTCGTATATTGCTTCCTACATCAGAGTGCAAGTAAAAAAAGTTACTTGTGTTCTACTTTTAAAGGGCAAACCGACAAGGAACAACATTCACCTCCCAGAGTATTTTTAGAGTTCTGCGTAAAGTGAGAGTTTTACAAACTGCATCTTTCAATCTTTGAGATTAATATTCATGAAAACGTCTGAGAATACTTATGCCAGCAGTGTGCCATCATGAATAATAATATCCACCCTGTTTGCATGGAAATCATTGAGCATGATGTTCTTTGCATTACTGTACGTCTGACTCGTCGCTTCTCACTGTCTTCTCATTTTTGCTGTATAACAGCACAGATGTTTGAATTATAAAACATACCAGCTGGGAATACACACACCTTGAACCTGTCACAATTTTGACAGATGGGCTGTTGCGAGATGTGCAGCACCGAAGCAAGTGTTTGCTTTAATGAGACACATTTTGAAGTAGAGAATGCTAAAGGCATTTAGTTAAATGCTAACATTAGCATGCTATCATGAAGATAATGCTAACTTGCTGATGTTCAGCAGGTAATATTTACTTTGGATGCAGCGACATAGAATTTCCCATCCCCAAAAAGTAATCGACCAATGAGCACAGCGGGGGGACTAATGAGTAGCCAATCAGCACCAGGGCAGGACTGACGTCGTTGTAAAGCTGTTGTGAAGCGTCAAGCTGTGCACCGTAGATGGCATGTCTTTAATATCGCCCGACATTGTGGTTTGTTTCTACTTCGCTCTACTCCACTCTTAAAACCCCAGCAAAACCAGCAGCTACTTTATGCATCTGTGTCGACTTCAAATGCCGTTAATGTCAGGCGGATACTTTGGTCTCTAGCGATTGGTTAGGAAAATCGAACTCCCCCATGGAAAAGATGGAAACTGAGTTAATAATTCTGTCTGAGATCAGGCAACTTCCGGCCAGTTCCCGGCCACTTTCAGCTGCCGGGAGTCCTCCCACCTCCTCCTGTTTCCTGAAAGGGCATTTCTAGATTCCACTGAAACACGCCCATGCATTCAACTGCACCACCAATTGTTCACCCTATTAGTTTAGCTTGTTAGCATATTAACATTTGCTAATTGACTTACTGTCGTTTAAGCGATTCTTAATGCAAAAATGCCAAAAATCAATTGTTTCTAGCTTGTCAAATGTGAATATTTGCTGGTTCTCTTAGTCTTCTATGTTAGTAAACTGAATATCTTTGGGTTTTTGTTGGTCAATGAAAAAAAGCAGTTTAAATATGTCAACAGCAAATTGTGGCAGGCATTTTTCAATATTTTATGGCATCATTTAGGCCAAACTATATATCAAGAACATAATCTTCAGATGAATCGCTAATGAAAATAAACTTTAATTGCAGCCCTAATTTGAACAAAGTGATGTCTATTCTTAGAAATGACTGACAGTACAGAGAAGTAGTACTACATAGACAAATGGTAACACTTGACTGGATTTTCTAACTTGAAACATATTTTTGTGCCTACACTTCTTTCTGCTCATCTAAAGATGGCTCAGTTGTAACAAGTAAAGTGGGTTTGATTATTCCTCTCCTCTCTCATTGGTTTCTGTCATATTGTATGTCAGATAGAACTGGTTTTGAGAGTGTTACTACTACTATTGTCATCATTAACAAGTCAAATCTTTTATGATCCATTCATGTCACTGAAACAATCTCTGTTTTTCTTTTCTCTCTCTTTCTTTCTAGGTCACACGATAGTCGTCTGTTTCCAGGATAACCTTGTTTGGAACCAGACATTTGCTTCTTTGACCAACACCGCAGGACGTTTGGATATCATGTGTTGTGAGGATTTGTGGAAACCAGGGACCAACAAGGACAGTAATCACGGACATTCCACTGAACGAATGAAGGAAAAGGAGCGGGGAGCGTCATATAAGACTACATATCCAAAAAGATTCCTGACTTTAGATCCAGCATCAACAGTAGCTGTCTCTGAACTCTACTGCCCACCAAATCTCTCTTTGTATTATAGTTTTATTCCTATGGACTAGAGGACTCAACCATGAAGATATTTATTGACTAAAAGACTGTGGATTACACCAGAAAAAAAAAAAAATCACCCTTAAAACAAAAACCACGTGATGTGAAACTTTTTGTGTTATTTTCTTGCGCACAAAGAGCCCCAGGACTCTTGATGCATATCTGTGTTGAAGATCTAGTGAGATCATAAGCATTTTCATTCCTTTTAGCCTTATGGAGCAGAGGTAGCTCTTCTGTTTCTTTTGTTGTTAATTTGAAACTATCAAGTGTTTGGCTTTCTTAAGTTTGTTAGGATGTCGAGTCTTGTTTTTAAAGACAAAAGACGATGCCACCAACAGTAAAACACGGTAAAAAAATGTAATGATGAAGGGTCAACACAGCTGAGTTCTGCCAAAATGTTTTAATGGTATCTGTTGTTTTCAAAGCCTGGTGACTACCATTGATTACAAATGTCAATATTATCTCAATAAATCTAACTAACAATGGATATCACTGTTCAGAAAAATCTGGGTTTTTAAAGTCTGTGTTAAAGGGGAACTACGCCCATTTTCAAAATTCATACATGTTATTCCTATGGTCCAGAAATATTAGTAAACATGAACAACTCTCTCAAATCCAAAAACTAGAGTGCTAAAACTCAAACTGGTGATGTTATTGGGTATAAAGTGTGGAGCTGCTCCATATACAATGAATGAGAAGAGATGTTATAGATGATATTGAGAGCACCCAGAGGAATGTTGTGAGTATACAGGAACATTTTTATGTTTCACAACTGACAACACTACGATATAATAAAGCTCATTTGGTTATAAAAAAAGAAAGCAAACATTCTGTGGGTCCATAAAATCAGTCTCCCATTCATTGTCTATGGATCAGCTCCAGACTTGATACCCCATGACATCACAAGTTTGAGACTTACTTCTTGGGTTTCTGGCTTTGAGAGAGAGCAGCTCATGTTCACAAATACTGATTGAACTTTCCTCGGCCATGGAAATAACATATTCTTAATTTGGGTGGTGTTCCTCTTTAATGCTCTTTGTATACCAGGCCACAATGCTGTTGAGACGTCAAATTAGCAGGTCAAGCAAATAGCCTGAGGAAGAGGAGGGGAGCTCACAGCTAATCAATGCTGTGTTGGAACTGAAAATGTGAAATTCAGCAAATGTAAAAATGTGCCATGTTCAAAAATACAAAGGGAAAATCTCATGGCACCGTTCCTTAAAAATGAACAGACTTCACAAAAAGCCATCTGAAATCTGGTCCGGGGAAAGACTGATAATTAGCTCGCACCCCAACACAAGCCTAATCCTATTTGATGCATTTTCAAAAGTAAAATGTGGTCGTCATCCAAGCCTGCTTTTATTGTGTTAAGTTAATGCTACCCATTGCCGACCAATGATTGGTGGCGGGTGATGATTTCCAGACAGACGTTGCACGGTTTGAAATCCCAAAAGGATTGTTAGAGTGTGTCATTAAACGCTTATAGAACATAAACCTTCAGAGCAGGAGTGTGGGCAAGAAAGGGACAAAGAGAAGAATTATTTCACCCTAGTGGCCATGCTAGCCATCTGAATCTGTGTAGTCCAAGGGCAAGTGAGATGTCCATCCATTTTGACACGTATATACTGTGGTTACTATCATTACTGATATCAACATGCAGCTCCATCTCCCTCTCCGTGGGAGACAAACAGGCTGCTCTGAAGAGGCAGATGCATTTATATTTCACCTGCATGTGACATTTCAACCTTAAGGACAGGAAACCACAGCACATAATACAGGGGCCCCTCCTCTGATGTGATAATAAGACACATTTCTGAAATGTAAATGCTCTCTATAGCTGTCATGTTTATGACCCCGAGACAAATATCAGGATACCATCTGTGTATGATAAACGAAGATCAGAGAAATTCCAGATATGTTACACGCGTTGAAGCAGAGAGTCAATTGTAAGGGTGTCTCGACTCCAAACAAACCGCTGCTTTATGGGGAGTTTCATATTTTGTAAGTCAATTTTCGTGTGTAATTGAAACAGTGCATTCACCGCAGAATGCTCCTTATACTAAACATAATTAATTAAGCAAAAATGTAGATGGCTCGCTCCCAAAGATCAGACCCGAGGGAGC
>CAKALG010020303.1:0-18353 GCA_916700815.1 Helicolenus hilgendorfi | reverse complement strand
TGATGAAAACCGGAAGCAGAACGTGCCGCACCTCCCTCTGCTTCCCATTCCGCTGGCATTGTCCTTGTTGTTGTTCTCTGAAGCCAGCTGATTTAGTTCAGAGCTACTGCAGCTTTGAGAGCTTATTTGGCGTAGCATGGCTGACGAATTCTTCTGGCTGTTAGTCGCACCTTCTCCACCGGCTTTTCCGCTGCCGCTCCCTTGATTCCGAGCCTGGCTTTGGCTGTGGCCTGACCCAGATCCCTTGAGACCTTGTATATCTTTAGCACGCTTCTCTGTCTCCTGATAGATCTTCCAAAACAGGAATGCCATAATACTTACAGGCAGGTAGAACGCGGCGACGGCAGTGGAGAATGTAATGATGGGCTCGGACAGGAACTGGATGTAGCACTCATTGGGCTGGACTGTCCGCTCACCCACAATGTACTGCCAGAACAGAATAGCTGGGGCCCAGAGAATGAAAGAGATGGACCAGGCTAATCCAATCATGGTCATGGCACGCTTGGTTGTACGTTTGGCCCGGTATGTCAAAGGTCTGGTAACAGAGAAATACCTAAGAGAACAAAGACAGAAAGTAGGCAACTGTATACATACAGAGTAACTGTCAACTCTTCTAATACCGACGCTTGGTCAGTGCCTCTCGTCGTCTGATACCGACATGCCTAGGCACCCTTGAGCGTCCCATGACATGATTTTTTTTTTTTTTACAGATTACCTGTCTCATGTACAGCTGTTAGAATATTTATAAAAATAGCTTTTTATAATAATTGCTCAAAGTTTCAGACTGCAGCTTTAACTAACGCCACGAACGTAACAAGCTTGTTTACTTATTTTACGTAACAAACATACTAACTTTAACCCAAACCACAGTGTTTTCCTGAACCTAACCGAGTAGTTTTGTTGCCTAAACTAAACCACGTAAACCTAAAATTAAGTAAACATACATTGGAAGTTTATTTTGGAAAAACACTATGCATGTAACGAGAGGAAACTGACACGCCGTTCCTGAAGGGTACCTAGAGTGTCATAGTTTGAAGTGTTGGGCCGCTGACCAAGAGTCGGTATTTGACAACTTGGGAGTTACTGTCTACCACACTGTCTCTCCTGATAGTACCAGTAAGAGTCACCAGAGTCAAACAAATTTAAATTCTACACAAGAGACTTTAAATATGTCCTGTTTCCCATGGCTCTCGATATCAAACCATCATGACACCACATGTAAATATATGCTTTTTACGATTTGGATACTCTGATCCATTCAGAACACTGGCTATGAGCTTCATTTCAGTTAAGTTTATCAACAAAAAATACAATAAATCATGTTCTGTTACCTGTCAAAGCTGATAACAAGCAGGTTCATGACTGAGGCGTTACTGGCCACATAGTCGATTGCAAGCCACAAGTCACAGACCACTGGCCCAAGAGCCCACTGGTCCATGATGATGTAGGTGGTATACAGGTTCATTGACAGTGTGCCAATGGTCAGGTCAGCAAATGCTAGGCTAAGCAGGTAGTAGTTGTTCACTGTCTTCAGTGCCTTGTTGATCTTGAATGACACCATCACTAGGATGTTACCAACAATAGTGACAAGAGAAAGTGATCCAGTGAGGAAGACAATGATGATGACCTGAAGATGAAGAGGTAAGAAGAGAAAGAACCAAAGAGGGTGGTTTAAGTCCATTACACAGTGTAAGATACTTTCTGATTTTGTGACTCAAAATCCCAAAACATAGTTGCTTGTCAGAAGTAGCTATCAGAACCTTAACCAAATCAACCTGAAAGTATCTGGATTGCTGGAAACCACCAGGATCAGGCTGTTCTCATACACTGTTCGTAGCTATACATATGAAAAGTAAATGCACTGTAATTCCTATATATCCCTACGAAATCAATTTGTATGTAATCCATGTAATTGTGAACAAGGAAGTATAAAGAGCGGTCACGCAGGGAGGAGGTCCGGGTGAATGGGTGGGACAAGAAACTGGACTTTCACCCATGAGACCGGTGTTTGTGTCCTGTGTGAAACCAGAAGTCAATGTTGTTTTATTTGTAACTTCCGTACTTAAGTTACGTCACTTCCAGTGTTATTTTAACCAAAACCATGATCTTTTCCTAAACCTAACTAGGTCGTTTTTGTCACATAACTTCCATACTTCAGTTACGCCATTTCCGGTGTTATTTTATTTGGGCACATGGGACTACTGTTTTTCCTAAATTATAATGGAGTCTATTGCAAAGACAGTAGTCCCAACGGTTTGACCAATTTTATATAAATTATTATTATTATTAATGTAGAAAATATCTACATTTGTGCTTTAGCACATTTCAGCTGAGGGCACAAATGGGTTAATCTGGCTATTACAGTCAGCTTCTGTACTGATATAACATAGAAAGACTCAACTCATTAATTCATTTTGACAAGTATCATAGTTTTCCAAAGATGTTTATCTTGGAACACCAACTATAAGCGACTGCCCGGTTCAAATGAGCCATAAATTCCCAGGAGCTTTGGAGCAGTCATGTAAGGAGCACAGCTAAATGTTTTGTCTGGTGGGTAGAATTCCTCGCTACTGAAGCCATGCAATTTACACAGTGAGGCCACAGAACTACTCTGCCTGCTCTGTTCTAGCATACTCTCCAGCTGCAGTGTCTCATGTCTGCATATTTAGGTATCAAAAACTGTAGCAGTAAGTCATATGAGGTATCAAATAATACTAACATTTACACATGTATAATTTAAAAAAAAAAGTAGTTTGTTGATGGCTTATTCAATTTTAAAGTGTCACTGAAGCACTAACGAAAACTGATGCAATGAGAAAAACGTTAAAAGTAGAACAGCTGATTGTTACCTGCCAGATAGTATGTCCTCCTAATGGGTCAAAATCCTCTGCTGGCAGCATTAATGTCCTGTTAATTGGTGAATCAGTGAAGTTTCCTCCTTGTCTTGAGACATGACTGACATTATGCAGCTTCCACCCACCAACACTGTCAGATAATACTGCCAACTCCTGGTAAGAGCCACCTGAAGGTGTGGAGAAACAGTATTTGTTAAAGTCTCAAAGCACTACATGACAGATTAGGTGTCTTATAGGATTTATAGGAGGCTGCATAAACATTTTGGAGATTTTGAGAGTCTATAATCACTGTCCCTGAGAATCAGAAAGAATTGCATACAAGTATACAAATCTTTTATAAGCAGATTTGAAAAAGATTTACACATGTAATTTTTAAATCTTCTCAAAACTTCACAACATCTGCATTACTTAGTTGTTCTAAAGATACTTAGTGCTGTAATGTAGTGCAGTACCTAAGATAGCAGGATCAGCTATGATGGTGGTATCAGGCTGGTCCCTCATACCAGGAGAACTGTTGGTAAGGAAGTGGATAGAATCAGAGCTGGAGGTCGGGTTCATGATGATCAACGGACATCTTGAAAAAAAGGAAAAAAAACAACAATAGAATTTGAGATGCAAAAATGAAGGTTAATGTTGTTAAACTTATTTCTTTAACATTTTTTACAAAAGCTTTGTGGCAAATTTTTTTTATTTAACTCAAAGATGAAGTTGGGCATTATCTTTGGCTCCACATTTTCATTTGAGCCACTGTTAAAGGTACAGCGTGTAGGATCAATTATTACAATAATTGAATTACAACTTCTGTGTCCGTCACGTGATGCCATTGGGCCCAACAGACTTTTTCCCCATAGACTTACATTGGGAACGAGACATCCGAAATCAGCGGATAATTTTTCTTTAGGTAAATCAACTTCCCAGTATGAATACTTAAACTGCCCTTATTTAAATCATTACATCCTACAAGTTGGGAAATGCACTAATAGCTGAATCCAGAGTTCTTTTCCTTCCCAGTCCGAGGCTGGAGCGAGGGCTGGGAGGCGGAGTTAAAGAAAACGCTAATGCGCCTGCTCTATGGGCCCAATGGATGCGGAAGATCACTGGAAGATCCAAATACTTTATCACTCGCCATTTGAGTCATTTTGGCTTCTTGCGCCACCGAGCAACTCTAAGAGGAATGAACGAGAGCCCACCTACAACGCTGTGTCCAGTTCTCTTTATACATCCATGAAATGAAGCATCTCCCGTGTGCCAAGCGCGTTGAAGAGGTATGGTGGCCGACACGAAAAACGCAAATGGCCCTCTATAGAGCCATTTGGAGCAGAGCCAGTGTGTAGAGTGAGTGTGTGTGTACTTAGGAAGTGAGTGGTAAAGCAAGAGAGAGAAAGCGGCGGCGACGGCAGCGAGTAACATTATCGACTTTGGCCCAAGCAGGAAAACTTAACAGAATTGGTTTGTCCGTTCTGGGCTACTGTAGAAACATGGCAGTGCAACATGGCGGACTCCACCAGTTCCACACAATAAACAATACACTTTTTACATATTTTAATGTTCCTAAACTTTTAGGACATTTCACATGTCGAGATTTACCGTATCAGTTCCATCATCAGTCTTTATCTCACAGAAGAATTCCATCTGTTCTTTTTATTTTTTGTCTAACATCATGCATTATCGGCACCCTGTAGAGGCTCTTCCTTGCATCCTTGGTATGAGTCCCACTGTCCACACTGGCATCTCCTCAGTCCGTCTGACTGAGGTTGTTTGACAATGAAAATGATCCTAACATGCTTTTTGTTTCGAGGTAAATCCTCAACTTCCATTGCATTGCTGATTCTGGCATAGATTAGCATAGCCTGTAAAGAATAGATGATATTACTAATACAGGCTGTACTAATTAAAGCCAGAACCATCATATCTCCTCCATAGAAAATGTCTTCAATCCGTGCCCTCAGCTCTGATGTATGATGTTGGAGAAGAGAAATAGGCTACATTCCCACACAAATAAATGAACACATGATAAACAATATGGAACCCCAAAGTGTTCAATATTAAATAAATAGGAGACTTTATGAAATAAATAACCAAATGAATAAATTGTATAAAATATCTAAATAAACCAGCAATTTGTGAATTGTTATTTAATCATTCATTTTGATCATAATATTTTAACCTACTGGATAGGCACTATAGGCATATTTAATTCAAGCAGGTTCAAAAAAATATTTGTCTCTCACCGTTGATTATTGTACATATTTTTTTCTGAAATAAGGTCCCATGGCGTCCACCGCAAGGAGAGGCACTTCGCTTCTCTATTATGAAATAAAAATAGACTTTTGAAAATGGCTATTTTGATTGACTATGATAAAAAAAATGAAATAAATTTCATAATAATAATTTGACTTAATTTCTTATTCAAATTGATATTGAACAATTCAGGGTTCCTTAACAATACATTTACAAAAATCAAAATATTACAAAAAAAACAACAACAAAAAAAAGGAAATACACATTTAACAAATTAAATCAACCCCATGCATATTTAAAGCCTCTTTCCTATTTCACAATTCCATGTAACACTCAATGGAAAAAAAAAGAGAATGAATTATCTTATTCCTGTTAAGACCGGAAGGGTGGGTTAATGTAGTATAACAAACTGTGGGATAAGCAGCATCTCACAACAAGAGTCAATTCCAACAGGAGAATACACTGTTTACCATTGGCAGAGCATTTGGCAAATTTTCCTTGGGCGCTACCCACATAATCAATTGTGCTGCTCATCCCACAAATGCATGATCCATACAAGTTGGACATCATTGTGAAGGTAAACAAACAGGCTTTCCAACAATGTAAAATACAATGCCAATTAGCATTGGAACAACAAAGAAATAATCAACCAAACACAGCTTTCCAACAATGTAAAATACAATGCCAATTAGCATTGGAACAACAAAGAAATAATCAACCAAACACAGATTTCCAAACTGAAAAACCTGAGGAATCCTTTGCCACCAACCATATCATACTAGCTTGTTGGGAAAGAGACTAAATAATGCTCCAAACGTACGCTAAATTTTGGCGATGAAAGACTATCGTGGCCATTTTCGAAGGGGTCCCTTGACCTCTGACCTCAAGATATGTGAAAGAAAATGGGTTCTATGGGTACCCACGAGTCTCCCCTTTACAGACATGCCCACTTTATGATAATCACATGCAGTTTGGGGCAAGTCATAGTCAAGTCAGCACACTGACACACTGACAGCTGTTGTTGTCTGTTGGGCTGCAGTTTGCCATGTTATGATTTGAACATATTGTTATGCTAATTGCAGTACCTGTGAGGGTTTCTGGACAATATCTGTCATTGTTTTGTTTTGTTAATTGATTTCCAATAATAAATATATACAAACATTTGCATAAAGCAGCATATTTGCCCACTCCCATGTTGATAAGAGTATTAAATACTTGACAAATCTCCCTTTTAAGGTACATTTTGAACAAATGATAAATGTGTGATTAATCACAATTAACTATTTTAATCGATTGACAGCCCCAGTATATAGTAGTGCTACAATTGCAAAAAGACTATACTGTAAAATAAATGATAGTGAATTTTTTTTTTCATCAACACAAGTATCTAAGACTACTCTTTTTTTGATTGGTCTTTCATGCTTTTATGTTGTAGAAAGTCTTATTTACAAACGGATGTTCTTTTTTTAGGAAGGGATTTGTACATGGAAAACACAATGCTGTCCAAATGGTTCAACCAGACTGACAACTGAAAGGACAGAAAGAGACAAAGATCCAAACAGTTGAACAAGAGTAGAAGAAATCAGCAGTCATTGGTAAAAGAAACTGGAAGTTGAGCATCAAAATGTGTGCAGATTTAAACAAGAACCGCTTCCTGTTTCAGTGTCAAGGTCACAATAATGCAGCCTAGAACAGGCTGGCAATAACAGCTGCAAGCTTTAGCAAAGCTTTTCTTCAAACTTCACAATAGAGATAGAAGGTTAGTCTATTAGTCTATTAGTGAACATGATCACAGTTTAAACCTCTTCAATCAAACCACTGAATAGACTGCAGAGGGACTAACTCCATATTTAGTGCTTAGTTGCACCGTTGTGGTTCAATCAGGACGCTTTTCTGGACAGGAAAACAGAAAAAAAAAGATTTTTGGAACTATATGTGTATATATGTTCATTCTGAATGTATACATAAATAATTTACTGAAACTATATTTCATTTGTTTTGCATGATTAGTGTAAGCACAAAATGAGAAAATGTATATATTCACATTTGTTGGAACAAGTGGATACACTTTACAATTATATATTTGATACTATCATAAAGTGTTTATTTTTTTAATTTAGAGAATCTTAAATAGATAGATGAAAAGATAAAAATGGAAAAGTTTAAGAGGTTAATACATTTGATGTATTTTCCTAATTAGGCATGTATGTTTATTTTTAGTTAAAGCCCCTGACTGTCTGTCTTTCAGACTGTGTGCCCCTGCAGCATTTATCATATTTAATAATTCAAGAAAGCAAAAAGCCAAATGGTGAGTTACTGTCATGAAATGCACTTACCAGTCCACTCTGGGTTCCCAGTATCCAATATGTTATCCTGCTGGGAAGCTCAGCTCTGCTCATACAGCATGCTTCTGTCTGCTGATGCTCAGACTGTTCAGTTGGTGTGTGTGACTGGAACGTCGAGCTCCGCCTTTGACTACTACAGTCTGCAGCAGAACCTCTCACATCTGGGCTGGTACATGACAGAGTGGACCATAGGGGATGTGACAAGCCTGAGTAGCCTCTGACATGGCAGATCATTTGGTCAAAATACATATATACAAAAATTACAGTATATATACAGTGTATATGTGTGTATAGGAGCTGTGCTGCTTCAACGTAAGGCTGGTTTTGGTCTGAAGGCCCGCTAAGAGTTGCCGTAGTTCTTTTTGATCATATGTTTGGCAGTTTATTAATAATACAAAAATAACAATAGGGTGTGTTTTGAAGCCATATTCATTTAAACCTGCAGTAGGCAGAATATTTGTGGTATCATTTGGCATAAATTCCATAATAACCTTTCAGCATATTGTAATTCAAGTGTTCTGAGAGAAAACTAGACTTCTGCACCTCCTCATGGCTCTGTTTTCAGGCTTTAAGAAATCTAGCCCGTGATCGGATACTTTGGCCAATCACAGGTCATTGTATTGAGAGAGAGCGTTCCTATTGGCTGTTCATTCAACAGAGGCAGCTGTCAATCACTCGCAAACTCCGATCAAACGGTCAAACTAGGCAGCGCAGATCAAATATGAATCGATATTATGTTACTGTAATGCCTATTTCTCCCCTCAAATGTGTTCAGAATCATCTTGTAGTGCACTGTTTAGCTGTAAAATGAGAAAGGTTGCTCCGGCTGGTGTGCGGTGCTTGGTATTTCCTCAACTGGTCTCAACCAAGCCCCCAGTAAGAGAGCCGGTCGTACTGAGCAACTTTCATAGGAATGAACGGGGCCCCGCCTCCAACGCTGTATTCAGTTCTCTTAATACATCCATGGTCTCAACATGGCTGCCGGGTCACAAACTTTCTCATTTTACAGCTAAACAGTACACTACAAGATGATTCTGACAACATCTGAGGAGAGAAATAGGCATTAACGTAACATAATATTAATTCATATTGGATCAGCTCTGCCTAGTTTGACCGTTTGATCGGAGTTTGCGAATGATTGACAGCTGCTCCAGCTCGGCTCTGATTGGTTGTTTTCCTCCGGTCTGTGAAATCTTACAGATGCCATTAGGAGCACCGGAGGACACAGAGGCACATGATTTTTTTCAGATTACCTTTCTCATGCACTACTGTCAGGATATAGTGACCGTTTTATAAAAATAACTTTATAAAATCACATTTGCTCTAATCTGCCTTCTGCTGCTTTAACACTTGCGATATCGGTGGTGTTGTAAAGGTTGAGGAGTAACTGGATGGTTAAGAGGGTAAGAGAGGGCAGACTAAGGCTAGCCATGTGTACTTTTGTCTCTTTCTGTTTCTTCCTCTCTGTCGTTCTTGCACGCACGCACGCACGCACGCACGCACACACGCACACACCGTCCTTCATTACCCTTCTTTTGGAGATTGACTGGTTGCTGGATGGATGGATGCTTGATGAATTCTTCAGGAGTTCTCCTGACCAAAGAAGGCCATATAATTGGCCACTCTCATACAGTGTGTGTGGAAACAAGCCAATGGCCAATCTCTCATGACCTCAAAACATGCACGCATGCACGCACACCCACACACACAGAACAGTGAGTGTCTAACAAGGAAGTTACGTCTCAGTTGTTGTCCTCTTATTAAGCACAGAGAATAGATTAAGGACAGAAGTGAAGGTCAAGTGCTTCGGTGAAATCACCAGATATATAATAGTGCTGATTACACAAACAATAAAGAGGCGAAGTCTCTCCCTATTGCTTGATTATGCACCTTATTTGCTCAAAATAAGTAAAGGGAAAACAGCAAAAGGCTAAGCTGCAGTGCTTGTGCTGCAGATATTTTTAAAATTTGTACAGAGATTTTCATAGTGATTTTTCATCCACCTTTAAAAAATTGTATTGTTCAAAATAAGCAGATAATTTCCCACATTTTTTAAACTAAAGCTTAAAATAATGAGCCTCCAAACGTAATACAATCCAGGACAACAGCCCTGTATTAAAGCCTAGCAATAAAGCTATAATTATCTCCGCCAGATTATTATCTTCGTAGCCTGAGGAGATTATGTGTTAGGTTGTGTGTGCGTGAGTGTGTGTGTCTGTCCACGGCTAATCTCGCATACTGCTCAACCCATCTGCCTAATGTTTTTGGTGCTCATTATACCCCGCAACAACGTAATCGGGGGTATATAGCGCTTCGCATGTCCGTCCGTTCGCGTGTCACACTTCCGTTTCTGGAGTAGAACTCGAAAACTATTTAATTTAGGAACTTCAAATTTGGTATGATGGTTGACAATGTGGTCTAGCTGTGCCTTTTGGGGGTGCCCACAATTTTTTTAATTTTTCCAAAGGGGCAAAACCTTTGCAAGGGTCAAGCAGTGAGCGGGGATATGTGAGCCATGCTCACTTTTGCCTTGTTTATGATTGTATGGTCAAGGACCTCATGTTTGCGGTGATTCACACTTTTTTAAACATGTTTTATTGACTGTTTTATACCGACTCCTTACTATTCTTAACCAGCCAGTAAATGTAAATGTAAATGTAACAGCTGCTTCAGTTTGGAACCTTGTTTTTTGCTCAGGAGTAGGAATTGTTCCTCTCTTGATTTGCACGCCAAGGTAAGGTATAGAGGCAGGGTCTGAAATTAACTTTCTTCACTTCCTGCCACTGTAGCAGGCAAGTATTTTTTTAGATTTCACAGACCGGAGGAAAACAAGCAGTAAGAGCTGATCTGCGATCTGCTGACCCATCTGCTGCCTATGAGAGCCGGCTGTCAATCACTCGCGAACGCCGACCAAACGTGAAGTAGTCACAAAGAATTGATAGACTTCAATTAAGAATATTCTACTCTTCACAAGTTAATAAATAAAGTTTTATTTTCAAAATCATGCAAATCCATTCGTTACTCATAGACTCAGTCCCTCTATATACATTTATCTCTCAGAAGTAGCAACAGCCTACTCAAAAAGTGCACTACTGTGTGGCAAACTAAACATGCCCCCTCTGTGGTAAATATGGAAAATGTTTATTTTTACATGAGCCAAATACCACTAAGTAATGGCATTATTCAGTCTGATGTGGTATTACAATGAAAATAAAAATAAAATGTAAAAAAATAGGCAGGACATCAGCATGGCATAATGAGCGCATTGTAATAGGCTATACATACCCACACTGGTTGGTTGCAACTGTAAAACTGTTATCAAACTTGTATAGTCATGTGTGCTAAATGTATGCAATGTACGCACATGCATCCTCACTCAACATTAAAGGTGCAATCAGTAAAGTTGGCTCTTTAGCGGCCTCTAGAGGCAGCATGTATTGGTAAGCAAATTCTAGGATGGAATGATTTTTCTAAAAGTGGGAGTACTGCTTTTATTCGTAAGTGTTGTTATTCAGTTTGTTCTCATACACTGTTCATAGCTATACCCACGAAAAGTGATATACAACACTTTAATTCGTATGCAATCCACATAATCATGAGGACAGGTGACGTAGCATAAAGAGCGACAAAGTCTGTGTATGGAAGAGGTCAGGGTGGACGGTTTGGTCTAAAAACACTGAACTTTCACTCAGGAGACTGCTGTTCATGTCCCGTGTGAAACCAGAAGTCATCGTTGACTTATTTGTCACGTAATTTTTGTACTTAAGCCGTAGTTATTTTAACCCAAATCACAATCTTTTCCTAAACCTAACCAAGTAGTTTTGTTGCATAGAAGCTAGACCGTATCGCTGGACATTCAGAGGAAAACGCACAAAAAATAACAAAATAACTTTTCATAAGGTATCATACGAACCGTTGTATGAGGTTACGTTGAGGTATTAGCTGTGGTAAACTGACATTTGTCACGTAGCAAAAACAAACATCAGGTAGCTAGCATATATGGCTAACTGCAGCACACTGTAGGTCACTTATTATGGACACCCAAAATGTAAAATATTTAATAAGACATGAAATAAATATACAGACAAAATGCTTGTTTAGTAACGTTATGTAAGAAAGTAGGGCTGCCAAAGTTAACGTGATAATAACACATTAGCGCAAATTCATTTTAACACCACTAATTTCTTTAACACAACTTTTTTAGGTTAAATTTTTAGGTTGTAGCGGGCTCAGTTCTAAAGCTAGAGTCAAGATACTGGTATCACATGAAACCAGAAAAATGTAAGGAATTCATCAGTACCAACCATGTTGTACTAGCTTGTCTCAAAGGAGGATAAATAACACATTTTCGCTAAGTTTTGGTGAGGAAAAACTGTCATGGCCATTTTCAAAGGGGACCCTTGACCTCTGACCTCAAGATATGTGAATGAAAATGGGTTCTATGGGTACCCACAAGTCTCCCCTTTACAGACATGCCCACTTTATGATAATCACATGCAGTTTGGGGCAAGTCATAGTCAAGTCAGCACACTGACACACTGACAGCTGTTGTTGCCTGTTGGGCTGCAGTTTGCCATGTTATGATTTGAGCTTAGTCTTTATGCTAAATGTAGTACCTGTGAGGGTTTCTGGACAATATTTGCCATTGTTTTGTGTTAATAATTTCCAAAAATAAATATATACATATAAAGCAGCATATTTGTCCTCTCCCATGTTGATAAGAGTATTAAATACTTGACAAATCTCCCTTTAAAACAGACTGAAACAGACAAGTGCCTGCATGAATGAAATGGTGGTTTCGTGCAAAGAGCCAACAAAATATCTGTATATTGCACATTTAAGATTAAGTGGTAAACTAATTTAACAGGACCTCAGTTTTATTTCCTTACCATTATTTGTTAAGTAAATAAAATACATAGATAATAAATGAATAAATAATTTTATTTTAAATTGAGACAAAGTTAAGCAAGCATTTATTCGTTTTGCCTTTGTTTGCAATTTACAATGGTCAGTCACCTCCCATACACTCCCTGAAGGGCTATTGCTTGAGCTTAAAACCAAATGATACTTAAACAAACCTTTGACTCATAGTATATTAAAACAGAGATGGTTAAGTGAGAGAAAAGCAGGAGCCACTTTCTTTTTTTTCTGAGGGATGCACTTGTGGCAAAATGACTGGAAGAGTTACAATGAAGCCCACAACACTTAAATACAATAATACAGAAATCTTAATTCATCTTAAATAATCCTATCAAACAATTTATGGGTGACACAGATTCAGTGTCTTTGTTATACTTGTTAATTAAACCCGCATAATAAACATGCAATGGCATTTTTTTTTCTGAGAGCGTCTATACAAAAAGAGTAATTCCCTTTGCTGTATTGCATAAGATCATCACCAAAAAAAAAAAGAAACTTCAGATAAACAATCTCTATTTGAAAATGTTTCCAGGTTTGTTGAACATTTGTCAGCTCTGAGCATTCATTCAATCAACACACACTTCCTATCACTGAGGAATGAATCAGTAAAAAAAAATTAAATAAACGATACTGCAATAATAATTATGCTTTAAATAGATTATTTTGTTTGTGATATTATTATTTTCTGATATTATTCATTCGGCCCTTGTCTGTGCACCCAAATCCTACAAGCTCAAACTTTGTCATGAAATGTGTTTTATGGAAAGTTTGCACTTTTCTTCCGCTTTAAACACTGTCAGTTAATCTTCCTGATTTGCAGTGAGGGGTGTAACAATTAAAATACAGAGTAGAAAACAAAATCACACATGTACAATCCAACATATTCGACTGTTATCGGGTAATTAAATAGGCGTCATCAGTCGCTATAGAGCATAGCACCATAGATGTGGGTCAGTAGGGGCCTACTACGCTTACTGCATTGTAAAAGTTAAAGTGAAACTTAAACACGTTCTAACATGTTGTAAAACTGAATGAAACGTCACCTTTTGAACACAAACTAAAAGGCTTCTTTAAGTTTAGGCAAATAAAACTACAACTTCTTTAGGTTTAGGCAACAAAATTACAACCTATTTAGGTTTAGACAAATAAACAGGTTTATGCAATAAAACTACAATTTCTTTATGTTTAGGCAACAAACTTACAACTTCTTTAGGTTTAGGCAAAAAAAAATATTAGTTAAGTTTAGGGGAAAACATCATGTTTGGGGTTAAAATAACTACGAACACAAAGACAACTACACATTGTTGGTTTCACACGGGATGTGAACTCCGGTCTTCTGTGTGAAAACCCTGTGTTATACTATGGCGCCTGACTTCCATTTCTGCTCCTGTCATAATTATTACGGTTGCTAGAGGTCTGTGTTCTTTTATACCTTCTCTCTGCGATCTACCATGTGAATAGATGATAAAACCTACTAGTTGGTGTAGTATGCCCCTACTGACCCACATTTATGGGGCTTGTAGCGACTGATTACGCCTATTTAATAGCCTGACAACAGTCTAATCGTCTGACATATTGAAATGGATGATGGATTTCTGTCTCTCGCTGTTGACTCCTGTATTGCTTGAAACAGAATGTATGCAGTATGTGTGTCTGCAGCAGAGTGTGCTCTAAAACAAAGCTTCGCTAACATGATGAATCCATCATAAAAGTGGCAACAGACAACTCAACCCAACAAAGTTTCCAAGTGGTATTATTGTTTTCAGATATAACAGAATATAATAAGTTTTACCACTGCTATGAATCCAAGCCAACAAAGCTAGCATTAGCCACGTTGCTAACAGCTAATTGCCAGAAACATAGATGTTTGTTTCTTATGTTCCAGAAACAAATGTAGATGTTTGTTTCTGGCTGGTCCTGTACCTCCTAGTTTCTTTTCTGGCTGCTAGCATTAGTTTTAGCAACATGGCTACCGCTAGCAGCCTGGCAAGAGGCATGAAACAGACCGACAGACAGACAGAATTGCACAGTGAAAGCAAGGCTTATAGGGAACCAACCTAAACACAGATGGTGTCATTATTCTATAGCCATTAGCCTACATTGTGCAATCAAGATTTAATTCATAATTCTTAGTTAAAAAAACAAAAACAAAAAAACGTGTCTATTGCCACTTTAAAGTTGATGGTATGGCAGCGTCATAAATGATGAAGTGTTATGGAAACGGTCCATGCTGTTGGAGTAGCCATCACACATGGAGCTTGTTCTGCAGTAGACTACACAAGTATTCAACATAGACTCAGTTACCAGTTAATTTGGTAGACTTAGCTCAAACTAATGCAGTCCAATCTAAAAACACAGCTGTGAAAAAGTTTGGGAACCACTGCTGTAGTCTATGGTTTGTCTGTTTATACTCATAAGTGTTTCTAATATTTTCACGAAATTTAATCTATTTGATTTGTGTACATAGTCACCAATTTCCCTTTTTTTTCGTGACGCTCAGCACAACTTTCAACAACGTATTTTTTCGTACGTTTTCCAACAAATGTCCTGCAACATGTGACGCACGTGTTAATTGCCGCTGCAGTCTTTTCAAAATAAAACGACTTAATTTGGTTTAGGAAAAGATTGACTTGGTTCGGCTTAGGAAACAAACTACTTAGTTTCGTTTAGGAATAGATCGACTTGGTTAGGCTTAGGCAACAAAACAACTTAGTTAGCTTTAAGAAAAGATCGTCGTTTGGGCTAAAATAACTCCGGAAATGCCGTAATTTAGTACAGAATTTACGTGACAAATAAATCAACTTTCTTCCTGGGCGGAAGTCCTGTGCTTTTTGACTCAACCATTCACCCCGAACTCCTCCCTACGTGACGTTCTCCGCTTTCTGTTATTTTTGATTCTGAATTATGTGAATTACATACAAATTGATTTCGTGCTGACCATCAAAAAAATAAGTTAAATTTGTGTCTATGCACGCGAATCAATACATTCAATTTAGTGACTATTTCACGAACTGCTGTGCGACTGGGCTGCAATACTATACTCAGTATAGGGGAGTTCCCTCTCATTGGAACACTACCAGTGCCACACTCCACACACCTGCTGTGGAAAGTCCCCACTCAATTTCCAGTCAAGATGAAGTGTGACCTCATTTGCTGCTGCTGTCACTTCAAACTGAAATCTGACTTCCGTGAACTTCAAAAGACAAAGTAAAGATCATCTGACAGCGCTGTATAATCAAACAGAATTGATTAAATCATATGAAATCGTACATTTTTTAAACTTTAACACCCCTTTTTGCACTGCATAAAACTATAAAACAAGCGCAACTGAAATTTGAAATGATGTCAAATGTGATATTTCTACTCAAGTCTTAAGGACCAGTGAGACATGACGGTCATTTTATATTTCCAATAAGTCCTGAGGGCTTTTCTCTCTCTGTCCATCTCCATACCTGTAGCATGTTTCTGTCTTACACCCCGTCACCCATCCTCGGTCTTTACATTGTATTTATGTGACATTCCTCTCTCCTCCTCCAGCTTGCATAACTCCCCCCTGGCTTAGTAAGGCACTGTATGCTCCCGTCTCCACTCCCTCTGCTTTCATCCATACATTGATCGTCTGTCTTTGACTGATGGGTTGCTCCAGTCCGGCTGATTATTTATCTTTAGCTAACAAGCGCGCGCTAACTTTGGCCGCAGCTATAAAGTCTTACACAGACAAATCACCTTTTTTTTTTGCTGCTTTTGGTATTGCTTTTCATGAAACTACATCATTTGATTAACAAATGTATGGAGCAAGCCCTAATTAAGTAACACTAATTGGAAAAAGACCCCCATTAGTGACACCTAGAGGCAGTGATGTTACTTACACGCCACAATACTATTGGACAGAACAAACATGCCGACTATTTAGCTATTTTTAGAGCCGTGACCATAGACATATATATACAAAGACGCAGCATCCTGGATCGTACGTCAACGCGGGCGCCATATTGGATAGGGCAAGACTGGCATGTAACCATATACGAGTGAATGGGGGAGCTGCCCAAAAAGCACTAGAATGTCTACATTTCTCAACCGATTTTAACGAGTCGTTTGATATTCAAACGTTTATGATCTTCGATGAGTACCTTTAAGCTAACATTGATAAACTGTTTGATGCGTTGACGTCACTGCTTCCGGTTCATGGATCACGGCCTGTCCTTCGATATGGTGGGAATCAATCAATTAATTAGGTAATTATTAAAACTATTATTATTATTATTATTATGCTATAAGATCATTTAGGTTTTTATAATTGCTGTATTATCACCATTATTTCAATAAATTCAGATCATAACTAATATTAATATACAAAAATGTATTGTTACCATTATTTGTTTATGTACTACTATTTGCCTGTTATTAGTGAGTACATAATAGTAATTGCAGTGTTAAGGGTATCATATAGATCCGCTAAAACGGAGGAAGAAATTTCATTGTACATTATATTATATTATATTATATATGGAGACAAATGTTTATTTTTCTACTCCACGTAGATCATAAACCCTTTAATATAATAACGACTCGTTGAAATCGGTTGAGAAATGTAGACATTATAGTGCTTTTTATCCAGAGAAACGGCAGCGCCCCCGTTCACTTGTATAGGGTTACAGGCCAGTCTTGCCTGGTCCAATATGGCGCCCACGTTGACGTATCGCTGCAACAGGGCTGAAGCGTCCAATGCGGCCTCTATGTATACATGTCTATGACAATGACCAGTAGTGGGACTAAAGGTTTGTCTGGATGGTGGCGTCAGGTCGTGTGCTCAGTAACATTCATGGCAATCTCTCTAGTAGTTGCCCACACATACAGATCTGGATCAGAGTGTTGGACGGACAGACATGTCTATCCCAAGGCCATGCTGCTACTGGGGCAAAAGATTGAATAAGTAATAAAAAAAAAAAAATCAGCTAACAAACATGTCAATAATGGATTCAACCCATTTTGCAAGCATAGTTTTGGGGACATTTATTTTTATATCTGTAGTCTTTCCAAAGAAAAAAAGAGATGTAGATAACTTGAAAGCTGATGGGAGGATTATGACTTGTTGACGTCCGTACTTTGGCTGAGTTTCCAAGGTCACTCAGCTCCACTGGAACAAAATGGACCATGTTGCTAGCGATGTGAACACTTAGTTAAGGAGCCCTTCACACACAGTGTTGGCATGTACAGGGCGTGGACACAGTATTAACACCCGTAAACTATACTTTTAATTCGATCCAGTACAACGGCCCTATTTGTTCAGGATGTTCAGTTTTTGTCGACGGTGTCGCAGAGGTGTCGACTTGACTCTACGGTAATCGTGGAGACTGTAGTTTGGTGGTGGTGTTAGATTATTATGTAGAGGCACCTTATATTTTCCCACTTGTGTCACAAACTACAAAAAAAGATACCTTAAGAGTTTAATCACCTCTTTGACAGTCTTAACAAAAGCTGACACTTCTCTAATGTCCGATTATTGCAGAGCTGTTGTGTTGGATTACAGCAGGGTTGTACAGGTGTTTCCTTTTTTGTGTCCACCCCCTGCACCTACATGCAACGTGCATTGTACACATGAAAAGTCGTAAACATCATCATACTAACATCTGCTCTTTGTGTATCGATTTCAATGTCCTGAAAGTCTTTCAGGAAGCATTCACTCCTAATTTTCCTTTCCACTCTCCATCTTGTCCTTCCTTTTGTTGCCTTGCTCCGTTATTCCTTAGTATTTTTTGCTTGTTACTGTGAATGTAAAATAAGATGAAGCAAAGAAGTCATCATCTGAGCCAAAAACCTTTGACGTGCCACCAGTCACATATTGTACAGCATATACTCTGATATTTTTCTATGTACAAAGTCAGAGTTCGAAGCATTCCAAACAAAGTGTGCTGGAAGTTGGGGCAGAGCCGGTGAGTCGAGTGCCTGGATGAGGAAGAGCTGGGAGAAAAAGGCTTAGGGCGGGGCCTGC
>CAKALG010020300.1:0-23424 GCA_916700815.1 Helicolenus hilgendorfi | reverse complement strand
CCCCCGCCACCACGCCGCTTTGCTTCGCCTCCCGCTCGCACTGCAAATAAGCTTTTTGCAGTGTGCGAGTGTGTATGTGTGCATTTTTTTTCTCCTTTTTTTTTTTTTCCTGGAAGCTAATTAGAATAACAATAACAGGAATGCGGTTTGAGAGCCGTCCTCTCCCAGTGGCATAGCAGTGAGAGGGAGAGTTGTCCCACGTGTTTCTGAAAGGGCACACGCCGCTCTATTCATCCAGATGTGTTAAGCGAGGCAAAAGTCTCTGTGTTCTCCGCTCGTCTGAGGCACTCTGTGTTTATGCAGAGCTAGTTGGCCTAAGGATCTTTGGATCATACAGTATATTTTAGGAACAGGCCTCATGAGATCCTGCAGTTAAAGAGGAATTTTCTTTACTTAGCTCCTCTGTCATTATTGTGTTCTTTCGCTTCAGTATTTTACGGCTACAAGAGTTGCTGTTAAAGATCAGAAATCAATGGCACGAGCTGGGCAGGCGGTGTGACTAATGGCTGCAATATACAAGTATATACTTGAATTTGAAACACACAGAGTTGTTTTTGTGGCTTTGTGTTGTTTGTTTACATTCCAAGCTAATCTTGAACCAATAAGACGAAAGATGTAACCGTCACCCTGGGAAATGGGAAACAGCAGCGAGAAAAACTCACATCGACAACACAGGCTGCTTTGAAAAAGTGACTGAGGGAATATGCAAATTTAAATACTGTTTGATTGGTTGTTGAGTAATAGGCTAGATATCCCAAAACTCGCTGTAATGCTAATTATGCAGTGTGTAATTGATGGCAGTGTGGTGCTCTCATTTAGTAAAAATGTCTAGTTTATGTGGAGACCTTTGTGGAGACCTTGTGTCAAATTAGACAGTTAACTACATTTTATAGTATTTACAGTATATTATAATATTCACATATTTCACAATGTTTCTTTTTTTTAGCAAAATATTTAATTTCAACAACATCTTTAAGAGCCTAATTTTGCCACCTAAATAAGATCAAACCAGGATTCATTAAGATCTTTAAATATCTAGATGATTACAAGGAAGTTACCATTTAAATGACGTCTGACAATTGTTACGATCCCACAGTGCAAACCTGTCAATTATCAACAATCCAAGAAGTAATTTGGTGTTGTAAAAAGAAAACAAAGTTGACAATAAGGAAATAGTCTATACAGTGTTGCTGCTGCTCCCCGATGAGTCTTATCACAAACATTTTATTCATGTATTTAAAAATGCTGCACAACAGGATGTGAGCATTACCAACATCGCAAGTAAGCATGAGTGGTGTTTTTGTGTATGGTAGTGAGGAAGCTTAACGCCAAGAGCTTAAAACCAACACCAGAGAGCTATTGTTAAACTTAAACACAGAACACTTTGAAAGGCTTATGTAATCCTTATTAGTTTTGTGGTGGAAGATGAATGCATAAAAAGGAAAGAGTCTTATTGTGAGAGTTATAATTCCCAAGGACCCCACATAAAGCATAGTGTGCCTAAATATCAAAAGGGACATTTTCAAGTCTTCTAATATATTCTACTTATATTTTTCATCAGCAATGGGGATGTTTAACTCAAAGCTAAATCACCTGAAACACATCTTTTCTTACACCTGTGTGTTATTTGACAGTGCACTATTTGGCTCACCAATTCAATCCATGCAACCTGATTTTAACACACACCACATCTCGGTGCATGTTTTTGGATATCCCCCTCTTTCTCCAAGTTTCCCTGCAAGTTAATCAGGTTTGGAGAGACGTTCCAATGCACAATCTGTGAATTGTTAAAGGATTACAGACTGCCTGCTTGCGTGGAGAGAAAAGTCCAGTAATGGGAGTATACAGCGCAACGCTGGTTTGTGGGATTGTTGCGGTGAAACAGGCTAGGTATCAACAAGGGGAAACACATTACCGATGTCAGTGCATCTGAGGTCTAATAACCAGCGTGTAAAGGGGAATTTCAAACACTGGCACCATCTGATGCAAATTAGGCAAGGTTCAGATCGGGGAATCCATCTACAGACAAACACGGAGTGACGTAGTTTTTGTTTACATATTGTGAAAAGAGGAAATAGCGGCCTAACACTTAAAACCTCCATCCCTCTGTGTATAAAGAGGAAGGCACCTACAGTAAGGAGGCGTAGGATGTCGGGGGAGGGAAGGGGAGACGGAGAGTGTTTGTTGAGGTTGACAGATTAGCCCCAGCCTCTTGGAAAAAGACTGATTCTGCTTGGCATAACCGGCAGTACCTTGGGGGATGCTCGACAGTTGCCCATCCCCATGTCCCCACACTAACTCCCGTCAGTCCCCACCCCCCACTTCGTTTTGCTTTCCTGTCTCTACCAACCCCCCTCGATGAACAGATCCTCAAGCACAGGAACCACCACATCCATCCGGGCTCACTGAAAGAATGAATGGGTTTAGAGCGCAAGGGGTGATGTCACACGTTTTGTTTTTAACAAATGAGTCACAGTGGAATTGTTGATCGTACTGTACAACGCATGGGGACGGTGAATAAGAATAATGAATGCGTTTCTCTGGGACACTTGCTTGTCTGCATGTGACACTGACACGCAGCTGACAGTTGAATCTTTTCAATGCCTCAATTTATGGAGTCCGTAATATGATGTATAATCTCAATTTTGCTCCAACATATAAACCTAAATAAAGAGGAACAAGTACACTTGCTCCAGCCAGAGTCCACCCCCCTCTCCTCTGCTGAGTTGTTCGTCACATTCCTAAAGGAAGACTATTTAGGGCCATCCCTCATGCACTGGCTCTACTGGGAGCCACTGCCACCCACCTTCCCTCCCCTCCCTCCATACACACCCAAACCCCCAATCCCTCCCTTTACCATCCAACGACACACAGCCACACGTCCCCGCTGTTCATGAATAATCCAGGCGGGCCGACAGGCCATTGCACTCAGCTTTGTGGGGGAAGAAGCTAGAACAAAAGACGGGCAGCTCACAGAGCAGCTATGGCTGAGTAGGCTCAGATGAGAAGACAATGGTAACTAGTGTCAGTACAGACAGGGGCAGGAGGCAAAGACTTCAGAGTAAATCACATATCCAGGCGCCTGCTCCCATCTCAGTGTTGCCATGCCAAATACCAGAGCTGGGAACCTTGCCGTCTTGCATTCGTCTGCAAAGCAAAGAAAAGGGAAAGACAGAGAGAGAAACTATCCTCTCATCTTTCCCTGCAGATGTTTGGACTGGCGCGAACAGTAGATCTCTTCAGCGGAGCTATTTTTTTCCCTTCCTCACCAAATAGCAGGGTTAAGAACTCTGTTTAACCTCATCAAAGATGAGCAGTTTAAACAAGCCCGGGGAGTGGAAGATGAAGTTTTACAAGGGCATCACGACGGTGTCCTTTGTCCTTGTTCAACTGCTGAGCCCCCTGCCAAGATTTTCTGTTCCAGTCCAGTTCACACCTTACAACAGCCTGAAAGTATTTGACATCTCCAAACACACAGGCCCTGGAGTAGCAGATGTGGCTGGGCCGAGGCCACAGAGGCAGTTATTGTATCAGCCCGTTCGCCCCATGGGGGGGCTGCACTGACAAGGTGTTAAGGATTGCCGTTCTGATGCCATTTGGTTGCCCGGACTGTTACTGTCCAACGGTTAAACTTGACTCATCATAATGGGCGGCGTTACAGCACACAGCTCTTACTGCTCTGCTCCTTTTATGAAGCTGTTTAATTGTATTTAACCGACACATTTTAATAGAACGCTGTCATAATAATACCCCATTAAGCTTTTCTCCGATTAATTAATCATCAGATTAAAGGACTCACACGATCATAATTAGAATACTATGTAGCATAAGCAATTTAATAAATTATTTCCCTGGTCCCAAGCTAGACAAATAATGCTGATTTAATAGTTGTCTCCAATTATTAAGATCTCCTACATAATGAATAGCATATTCAAATTATACATCAGAGAAGAATTATATAAATGGAAAAATAAATATAAATAAGTGCATTTTTTATAATTACAATGGCATATTTTTTCTAAATTAAAATAACTTTAGAAAATTTGATGGGATTTTGTGTTTTTTTTTTGTTTGTTTTTCATATATACATAATATATACTTGACTATACAGTATTAATGTATGTGTGCCATACTAACAAAGTATTGATGCAGACGTAAATATTGAATGTAAGCATAACAACTAACAGTTCAAAAATGCACTTTAAAACCAATTTGCCGTCACAATGCTTATAGAAATGCTGCATCGCGGTTTGAGTCATGCCTCTGTTACATGGATGTGTATGCATGACTCACCCGTCCCTGACCTTAGAGTACTGGAGCTGTATTTTTTTCTATGAGCTGTTGTTAGCTGTGTCATAACTCTGAACTCTGTTAGCCAGTTTGATGCTTTTAAAAAGCCTCCAGTGTGTACTTATTGTGACTCATTCACCTTTTTACTCACTTTAAATTGAGGATTTAAAGTTCGGTGTTTCTATTCTTGTTTGTTCACTTGTGAGTGCGCATGGTAATTCCACAAAGTTTGACTGATAATAGTTTCTCTCTGTTGACACGTAGCCCAAACCGTCAGCTCGATATTTGACCTCACTCCCTGCATGTGCCCTGGGGAAGTGTGCGGCTTCCTCAGCCAAAAAAAAAAATACGACAACACACACACACATACACACACACAGCCTCAGGGGATCAGACCAAAGCTCCATATGGAGCTGTCTATGACTCAGCGTCTCTATGTAAATCTACACCTACTACTTGGCTGACAGCAGCTTCAGGATCGCAAACCTGTCGGCACAAGTGGTGTCACTGACTGAACACATGAAAAGCCAGGAGTTAATTTCATCAGGCTGGGTGGGATGATGACAACATCGGCCACTTTGCATGATTTGTCTTTGATGTTAAGTGTATTCTGCAGTCACTTTTCAAAGCTGTAATCTGTAAATCTCTTGTTGTTCAGACTGCAGCAGACTTGTTGAGTTGGTTCCTCATGTTGTTGGTATGAAGCGGAAATGTTATCGAGGTAACATGACCGTGGATATGTTATTTCCTGAAGTGGTAAAGATTATCACCACTAGACACAGTGGCTGAGTAAAGAGAACGCCTCCAACTCCAACCACGATGAACACACCATGTTTTGTGTTTCACCACCACCATACAGATGGAGACAGCATAATAATGATATATTAATTAGTAAAACGTTATGGATTTAAACTTTAACTGTTTTCACCTTTGAGTTCAGACCATTAAAGAACACAAGCAATAAAATGTAATGTAGCTGAATGCAATACACTTTTGCAGCTACAGCCTTACTCGGTCTAGTTTGATCAGTAGCCATAGGTTGTGTACAATAACCTGACTGATACTGGATTTTTGATGCTGATATCAATATTTGAGAGAAATCTGATAATAGCCAATAATATTCAACGGAGACACTGTTTCTAAATCACTTAAAACATATTTTTGACATTACTGTACTTTGTTATTGGCCAACATATACACCCAACATCTGGAATTAGTTTATATCAGCCAAAATATCGGTTTAGCTCCTGTTAGCTCATGCTAGCAAACTTTAGGTAGATATTGCTACGTAATTAACTAGTCGCAATATATCGGTATTGACGTGATATTTTAAAAATTAATTATAGATCTGTTGATAATACATATATGATAATATCGTGTAAATAATCCAGCTTCTGTTGAATCATTTGTGTTTCTTTCCGTTCTCACTTTTGTCAGTTCATCTGGTTGCCTTTAGAGTAATTGTTGTTTTTGTACGCTTTTACAACTCTGTGTCTACTTCCATACACTTACATTTTGAGTGTAATTAATTTGCCTAAAAAGAGACAAATGCACAATAAACAAAGATAAAGATTAATTTGAGTGATGGCCTTATTTTTCTTTAAAACATTTCTGTAGATATTGCGATATTATCATCATTGTGAAATCTTTTGGCCACGACAATCGTGTAGTGAAAATCTGATATCGTGATAGCCGTATAACTGACTGACCTTTCTCTTCTTACCGCTGTTACACTATGTTTCAGTGGCCGATGTTCAGCAAAACTTTCCCAGGATTGCTTAAACAGCAAATCACACATTTGGAATGCTTACGTTAAATCTTCTACTAAAAGACATATAACGTTGGTTTCCCTGATATTGATTCATTGTGAACAACAAATCTGTGTTGAAATCAGCAGGAGAAGAGCTAGTAACGTTAGCTGTCGGCAGCCGGTGGGCGGCACAGTCTTGCTTGGCTAAATAACGGAGCTAACATTGAGTTGCATTGAGTTACAAGCTCTATTGAGTAAAAAATAGTATCAGGCGAAGGTAAATATAACATTATAATGATGTGTTCAAATTTTCATAATCTCTTAAAATTTTGTTTTTGGCAAGAAACTTGAGACGTATCATCAGGAATTGATAAATTCGCAAAAACAGTATGCAAAGAGTAATAACGGAGTGTATGTTGAAGTACATGAGATTTTTGATTTTGTTTTTTACCGTGGTATCAAATTGGGTATCGAGAATCGTAAATTTTCACTTGTACTGGTGCCGATTAATACTTTTCTGGTATTGTGACATCCTAATTCTGCAGAGGTTAAACAAACAAGATATAACATGGTAATTAGTGAGTGTTAATGTGCTGATTTTGTTACCTGCGTACAGAGCCAGGCTAGCCGTTTCTTTGTGCTCAGCTAAGCTAATTGGCTGCCGGCTGATATTTATCATACATATACGAGAGTGGTACCAATCCTCTCAACTAACTCTCAGCAAGAAAGCAAATAAGCAGATTTCTAAATATATCTAACTCTGCCATTAAGGTTCCAGTTTAGAGGCTCATGTGGTTTCGGCTGTGAACCTGGCGTTAGACAAACAGGCTCCCCTTTAGGAGTCAGAAACTGGAAACTAATGGGTTAAATGACATATGGTTATGTAGCTTGAGAAGGAAGCTGTGAATAAAACGGGGGCGACCTCTGAACAGTCTGACCTGAGTGACATTGATTAGAATGAGAATGTGAAGTGTGCACGATGGCATGGACGGGGGTGACAGGCAGATCTAATGCATGGCTGGAGGGGACTCGTACTGCTGCCATCGACTGAAAGAGGGGACGTGGTGGCTCTATTGCGATGCAAAATGTGTAAATGTGCGCTCTCATCTCATCACAAGCTGGCGTTTGTTCAGCAGGACTCTCATTTAAAAGCAAACTCGAATGCAGTTCTTCTGTGTGCCTTTATACATCAATAACCCCATTTTAGTGACTTGTTGCTTCTAATTGTGGTCGAGGCTCCTACTACTTTTCTCTTTTAAAGTAATAGGTCCTGGGGACGTGGCTCGCCTCTTGTCCCCCCCTGCTCACTTTGATGCTTTTTTTGGTTGATCGTCCTTAATTAGCGTAAAACCCAAAGCAGACGCACACAGGACTCCGCTTTACCACTTCATGTGAACGGTCAGACATAAATAGGTCAGAATTAATGGTCAGCTGTGTGTCTCGAGTGTTCACGGCCTTGTGGGCTGCTTTGCGTTTTTTTTTGTTGACATGGGTGGGCTTGTGCACATGAAGGAAAGCTGGAGGCTGATGGGGGTGGGGTGAATGGCATGCGTTGGGTTTTAGAAGAGGAGGAGGGGTGTTGAGGAGAGGAGACGTTCATTGGCTCCGTGCTGCAAAAAAAAAAATGCTTATGGCTTTGCTGCATGACTGGGCATTTGTGACAGCTATAGTCCTGCCTGCCACATCTGCCAGGGACACTGTGCTCTCGGCCGGTCGGCTTATAATCAATCACTTACGACTGATTCTAAAGAGGCAGCTTCAAGTCCATCTGACTTACATTTGTTTTTCTTGAGACCTGTGTAATTTGAGCTGTTGCAGCTATCTCACCTTAAGTACTACTCACCAGTGAGCACGTATTCACGCTTGTAAAGGATGGGTGATAATCATCGGGCTTCTGTTGAATCTAGGACACTATCAACAAAAGTACTAAACTGTCCGTTTTCAGGCTGAAACACAGCTGCAGGCGGTGCAGAAGAGAGCCCCTGCCAAATGTGTTTTTAAAGGACATGTTACCTGTCGGTTAATGACTTTCTATGTTGAACTGTCCTTTTAGCGGAAGTAGGTTTTTGGGTCATTTTATGTAACCGACAGAGATAGACTTCACCCTGCTGGTTTGTCTGTTGCTAGGGAGCCGTGGACAGTCTGTGACAGAGGAGGTTATCGCCCAAGTGAAAAAGCTGTCCGCCATACTATTGTTATGTTTTGCCTTTCAGACGGGCTCCTCCCATGACTGGCTACAGGTCATCATCCCTGACCTGGGAGGTACAATGTAGCCAGTGTGATTGGCTCAAGTGGGAGATTATTTAGGTCACGTTTGGAGAAAAATAAAACTGAAGTTTCAATAAAAGAAGCTGCTTTGTTTACTTTATCGAGTGTTTTCCGCACTTTGAGATTGAAATTGAATCAGGCTACATCTGGGAGAGATAAAACATGCCTATTACATAACACACCACTCAAATTAGCAGTGGTGGATGCAGTACACTCAAGCATGTGAGAGTGTGTTAGAAAACACTGTAAAACTGAAATTACCATGGCTTGGCTATTTATACTTTTCCTTATGAAGATACTCTTCTAAACAAGGTTTCTATTAATTTCATACTAACAGGTTTCTTTATTTGTCTTGACAGTACGTAAAGATCCCAGCGCCAACTCCTGAATCTCCCAATGGATTCAGAGTCTTCTCCTTCTACCTTTCCAGCGACAGCAAAGACAAGCCTCAGTCCAGCTTCGACTGCATTCACCAGTATGTCTCAGGGTAAGCAGCAGCACACATAACTCTTTCCACAGTCGACCACAAATGGAATTTGTAGTAAATTTGGTGTCGGACTGAGACCGCAGGGCCTTACCAAACAGTGGCTTCTCTCTTCAGTACTACAACAACAGACAGTACCGCCGTCAGGCTATATTCAAACAAGACCACAATAACACCCAAAGGCCGTCATGCGACAGCTGACCTCGAAGGTGTGACTAGTAATAATTGAGAACAGAGAGGTAGTGTTTGTGGCTACGCAGTGTCAAAGGGTTGGACTAGTACTGAAGTCTTTTAGCCTTTATAACTGATTTATAACACAGGACTGGAATTTGCATGCAGGCACAAGCCACAGAACCAGTTACCAGCATGTGTGTCAGATAACATCACAAATTACTGTGTGACAGCAAGAATCTCTAATGCTCGTGTTTGACAAATGGCCACTTAATTGAGCCGAGCCAGAGGATTTGTAAGCTTGAACTCTCTTCTCTCACTCCTCCTTTCTCCTCAACACAGGGAGGGCAGGGATCACCTGGAGGGCCAGGGCAGCATTCAGGACAAGATCACAGTTTGTGCCACAGACGACTCCTACCAGACGACCCGGGAGCGCATGTCTCAGGTGGAGAAGGACATCTGGAGCCGCTCGGCAATTGAGATCAAGCCGGGGCCAAGTAAGCTTTCGCCTAATAGCTGTATCTCCATTCTGGTGTATCTTCCAGCGTCCGTTTTACGTAGCAGCCTTCAAAAGCACGTCGGGATCAAGGACAGATAACCGGTTCCCAGAAAGCGTCTAAACCATCGCTCCTCGCCATTTCATCCTACTGATAATTGCCATATGGTGTGGAAGTTATCACATAATTGATCAAAGCGCAGCGTTGCAATTATTCATGCGAGAGGGATGCCTCTCTGTCTTGCAATTTTCCTTTCATTTTGACCAGATTGCTCAGGCGCTGTGCCAGCTTGCCTGCCAGCACCATTAATGTGATTGAGTTTGCCAGAAGTATGCTCTAACAAGTCTCATGCTGATGAAGTTTTCCCTAAAATGTAATTACATTGACTGGAATTTAATTCATTTTCATTTGATGAAATACTTCTAAACATCATCAAAAGAAGAGGCCACGCTTAACCTGGAATGATCTGGGCCTAACAGATCTTCCACTTGCAATTAATTTTCGTTATTAACTGCCTTCTCCTTGCCCGAGTCGTGCTTTCAGAGTCATTGTTGATTAAATTGACCATGCTGCAACTTTATAAATGATCTAACCATTAAGCTTTGTGACATTGAGAGGTGCCGTGCAAATTGAAGTGCTTGTTTAGATTATATTCTATGAATGCAAACACGCTGTGTAGACCAACGCTACAACATAATGTTTAGGGTAATTGCTGTAGAAGCCAGCTGTTGGAACTGGTTTCTACACATTACACGCCATGCTTTGCTGCCAAAATAGTCTCTCAGAGGCTTTTACTAAATAAATTTAATCTGGCACATGCATGCATCTAATAAATGGTAGAAAAAAACATGAGAGATCCTGGTTATAGAAACAGTTACAGGATATCCCTAATGTCTTTTCAAGCACATAAACGTCGTTCTATTCTCACGGACAGAGAGAGAAATAAATTGGTTATGGATCACAGTTATGTGTCATATGCAGTGGAGAGCACACAGTAGTTTTGTGGTGACTGACTTGTCTTTTTATGGTACAGTAATGCTACACTCATCAGAAAAAAATGTCACAATTACAGGTTTGCAGCAAAGAAAAATGTCCACAATTTAGATAATACTGTATGATTTAAAGTTCAGTTGCATTCAGGGTGAAGGAGGCACTGACAGATAGGCAGTTGAAATGTGTGCACACCGGGTGTTCGACAAGTTGGAAACATAAAATATATTTTGAAGTCATCCATTTGCTACGTAAGCATTTCTAAATATATTCCTTTACGATATTGATACACTATTGCAAACGGTTGCTATTTTTAGTGCTTGGTCATAAACATGCCCACAAAAGTGTGTCAGTCACTTTAGGTGAGGCATCATCGTCATCATGGGAAGTATCAATACACAAAAGCCGCCTTGAGAGTCTTTAAACATCTCAAGCTGCTTTCATTCATCACCGTCAGACAATGGCTCTAGTTGCTGCTTGTTTGAAATGTGGCAGTACCGGTTGTTTCAGTGCAGGAAAGATATTTGCTGTCACGACGAAAAACAAGCTCCTGCAAGACTGTTGCATCTTGTAGATTTAAAGTGACTGAATTTTACAAGGAACCTTGTATGTTGCTGAAACTGAAATCTAAAATTACTTTTATAAAGTACACAGTGTTACTGAACTGTAAAACACCCCGTATGATACTTCTACCATGCTGTCCTGTTAGTCTTCGAACTATAGCAACCTCCAAAGTATGGCTTACAGTTGTAATGAGATTACGGTCTGCAGATATCTATAAGCACTGCCTGCGCGGGTACAACTAAATAAGTCCTGCAACAGGAAGAAAGGGCTTCTCTGTGTTAGTTGCTTTAGTTTCCATACTCTTCTGTTTACTCAGCAGTAGGCTAACCCTACTGTCAACCCCTTTCACTGTTTTCCACACCCAACAACACTACCTCTGTGACACAGAAAAGTGCATGAGCACAGTACCGTGTTGAAGGTATTTATGCATGTAAATAGCTTTTTCAGATAGGGATTAAAAGTGCTGCACATACTGTATCTGTTGCGTGTGCATAAAGCAGATTGCATGACAATAATAAAGATAAAATGTATTGTGCGCAGGCCTCTCTTTCAAAATCAGGGTGTGATTTGTATAACTGGCCTGAGGACTGGATTAGGAGTGATATGTTGGCTGGATACCGTCGACGTACGTAAATCCTGTTATCAGATCAGTTACAATCTCTGTGGTCTTCTCTAGTTTTGTGTATTGTAGCGACAGTACGGCCGTTCAAAACCGGCTTTAGATCACTGCCGTGATAACTTTTTGACTCAAAAACTTGCCCTTATCGTCCACAACAAATCTCGTGTTGAAACTCAGCTGTGTGTCCTTTTTGTTTTGATCCTAGGTAAGTTTGGCAAGGTCCAGAGGAAGCAGGGTCTGGTATCATGCTCGGATAGCAGCAACAAGCACTCCCCCAGCAATAAGAGGAGCCTGGTCCCCAGCCCTGTGGCACACCGGCCCTTGAGGGATCGCATCATTCATCTCCTGGCCTTAAAGCCCTACAGGAAACCTGAGCTGCTACTGTGGTTGGAGAGGGAGCGGGCCAGTCCAAAGGACAAGGCTGACCTGACCTCAGTACTGGATGAGGTGAGACATCTGGCACATTGCTGTGTAAACACAGTCGACTAATGGTGAAATATACTCGGGTGTAAAGTAAAAGAACATACTAAAACATTGCTTTTAGCGTCAGTTGATATCAGGTCAAGTATATAAGCTACAAACATAAATTAGTCCCTAACTTGCTATTTTGCTAATGATGCTAATGAACCGACTGCTGCAGCTATAAAAAAGGTGATGTCAGTAAGTTTATTTCAGGCATATTTCCTGTGTTCACAGTGTTTGAGTGTCCCACTGCAGTCATCAAGTGGAGACTGTGCCGCGGCTGGTAGCTGTAATTAGGGCTGTGCTTTAATTATCTTTGGAGGAGAAGATTGTGTTTTGACAGGAGAGGGGTGGGGTGTCTCCAGCTGGGATCTGACTACTTTCAGAATTGAAAGTGGTTGGTTTGTATCAGCAGGATTAAGTTGTATAAGGGCAGCGTTAAACTGTTTACTGTGGTAACAATACAGATCCACCGAGTCCAAAACAGGTCTTTTATTTTAAATATAAAAGGTGGAGTTACCACAGGTCAACACATGTCGGTGCTTTTACGACCTCAGCTGGCCTCTTTTCCTGTTGTACTCTGTCCTCTGTCTGTTGCTTTATTTACATTGGGAACTGTCTGTTTTTCAGGTTGGTAAACTGAACCCTAAAGACCACAGCTACTCTCTGAAGGATGAGCTCTACAGACACGTCCAGAAAGACTGGCCTGGATATCTAGAGGAGGAGAAGCAACTCATCCATAGGCTCCTGATCAGGTGGGTTTTGAGGTTGGGGTGTAGATCACAAGTTTCATCATGATACAATATTATATATATTTTTTGGACAACAATACGATATCTGATGATAGTCCGCGATCGATATGAGACAATATAATATGCCCATTTAACACAATCAATTATTTATCATTTCTATCAACTCACAAAATGCAACTGAAATATGATTTGACTTTTTTTTAAATTTGTGACAAACCCCTCCATCTTAAAGATGATGATATGTATTGATGTTTTCCCTATGTATTAATGATATTGGATCGCTGATAATTGAATCAATACATTGATCAAGCTCTATGTACAGCCACAATGCCGAACTTGAGGCTTCAAACCGGCACTCCACAAACCAATGGGTGACGTCGCGGTGACTACGTTCACTTCTTATTTACAGTCTACGGCTGTAGCCCCATATTTACCCTACACACGTTAGAGCGGTATGCATCTTTTCAGCCAACTCTCGGCAAGAAAGGAAATCAGTGTAATTCCCAAATTGTCAAACTATTGCTTTAAAGTTCTTTTCGACTTTAAGGGATGGATGCGTTTTGACAGTGCTGGCGTTAATACAGAAAGGCCACTGAATTAATGTAGAAGTCTGCTGTGATCATGCTGAAAGGAGAGCTTCTAAATGACTACTTCTCTGCACTGATGAATCTCTTAATGGACACATCAAAGCAGAGGAAAATATTCCCTAGACCGTGTTGCCAAATGGCATTAGCATGGAAGGTTCAGAGCAGCAAGGCTGAGCTTTTCAGGGTGAGCTTCCTCCCCTTGTACGTTTCCCCTGCCTGCCAGTAAACATGCAGGCCATGTGCTTCATGAACGTTTTGGAAAAAGCTCAAGTCGCTGTTGGCTGATTGCACAACCCTCTCCGTTCCCCACCCCTGCTAAGGGTAAAAACTTTACAATTGTAGTCGTCAAATTGTTTGCCAATCGTGATAAAACTGTGACACCCTGTAAATACTGTAAACTCCAGATTTATTTGCTCTAGATTATTCATTCGTTGGAGTAGATTCTTCTTATTCAGGCTTTCTCACTTCTGTCATTTCATTGATGTTAATGTTTAATTGTTCCAAACTTCACTCACACTGACCATATGACTAAAAGGGTTGCATGAATCCACTTGGGGGTGTGACTAGTTGTTGTAGCGTCTGTTTGAGGAAGGAGCTGTAGGAAGCAGATTACCAGAGAAGAGGGTTTGGTCCGACAGAGGTTAAATCTGCTGCTATTGTTCTGCTCACTGGACAGTGTTTAGTCTTTGTGCTTGCCTCCTGTAGATTGCATCACCAGAGACACAAAACAAAACACACCAGAGAGACTTGCATAAAGCTTTGATAAAAATTGAAACAGTTTTGTGATGCCAATGATTATTTCTACTGTGCAAAAGCTGCCACTGCCGACTGACTATCTTCTCTCTGGAAGCCGCGTCATAATAAATGATAATTGCTTACTTGCTCATAAATCTGCCAAAGCAAGCTTTATGACCTACATACTGCCTCTTCCTGTTTAGCTTTACAGGCCATTTACCTCGCAGTTACTGTCCGACTGAAGGCGCTGTGTTCTCAATCTTTCTTCAGGAAACTTCAGCCGCTGCACAGTAGCCAGTTGAAGAGTCCCCAGTCCAACCATTCATTCCACAAAACTCCCGGGGACTCTCCTTCACATCTCAGTCCTGCCAAGAATCTCTCCGTGGTAATTATTCACCTTGAATGAATTCTATTCTGCTTCTTCTTCTTTCTCATAAGACTGAGAATAGATAGGGTATTTCCTCTTTTGCAGATACATTACTGGGGATATTATAAACCGCTACAGTATATCTCTGTGTAGTTATATTGAGTAGCTTCAGACTAAATATAGAATTAAAGGAATATGCTTATTTGCGTTCTTCTCAAAAGCGAGTTGAGAAGATCGATGCCACTGTCTGTAGCTTGAGCTGGTTAGCTTAACTTGTTATGTGCTGCACCATTTCTTGGCGGGGATCAGATGTCAGCAACCAACGGAAACTCCATTAAGTTACTGGTCCTGGCCAAGAAATTGTCCGGCAAATAACCCCCCGCAAAATGGCGAATTGTTTTTTTTTTTTACACTTCTGTTTTCGTATGGATTATACAAACAAGATAAAGCGTGTTAACAGCTTTTGTTACCTGTGGACAGAACAAGACAAGCTGTTTCCAGTCTTTATGCTAAGATAAGCTAACAGGCTGTTGGCTGTGTTTTACATTTACATTACATACATTCATATTTACCGTTCAGATATGAGAGTGGCATCAATCTTTTCATCTATTTCTCAAGCAAAAAAGCGAATAAAGGCTTTTCCCAAAATGTCAACCTTTAAAATAAATATCTACTTATGTACATGATACAGGCACTTTTGGTACATATCATGTAACTTGCACTCTTAATATCAAAAAGTTAAAGCAAATCAGTCATTATATTCTCTTTTTTCTCTCCCTAGAAACGCACATTGCCCTCGGACCCATCCAATTGTCAGACACCCAAAAAACAAAGACTATTAGACCAGTGTTTGCCTCTGCAGTCGCCAGCTCACGGAGACTACGGCACCAACGGGGTCTGTAGCTCTTCTGGTCATGGAAACTCGAGAGTACAGATCAAACTGGACTTCGACAAAACCAACAATCATCTCCAGGGGAGCCCAAACGGTCTGTACTCGCCACACAAACTCAGCGGGTCATCTACTATTCCCAAACTGGAGAGAACGGAGCCGGCTCCTACTGCACCCAGCCCTAAACCCCCACACACCAACACATCCATTTGCACTGACCAACAGCTCACCAACGGCCAACACAAAAAGAAGAGGTCCAAAAAGCACAAAGACAAAGAACGAGAGCGCTTAAAACCAGATTGGATTGAGACGAGTCCAGACTTGAAGCAGAACCAAGAAAATCTCAAAGGTAAATGGCGATAAAACCATAAAAAGGTTTTCTCTGGAAGTCACACCTCATGTATTGTATTGTGCTGTCTGTTTTATAGTATTTGTTTGGGCCATGACATTATCAGCTTTCATTTTAGCAAAAAGGAAAAAAAAAAACTAAAGGGTTGAGTTATACTTGCTGCTGGAGGCTCACAAGGAGCAATTCATGTATTTTCATTTGAGAGAGCAGTGAGAGTTGTTAGGACTGTAGCACTTTCTCCACCCTGCAGACCTCGCTCGCCGCTCTAGTCTGTTGATGATTGACTGTGAGACAGCTGGGTGACCTACGGTCGAGCGAGTCAGCAGGCAGCACTGCCTCCTACTCTGGGGGCTGCAGACGTCACTGCTCGCCTTGGATCAGCTCTTTTATCGGAGAGCGTGATAAACGTTTCCATCAGCCTTGATATGATGGGCACATTATCGCATTTTCATTGGCAGATTGCTTTAACCTTTTTCTCAATGTGTCTGTGTGTTTTTCCTATCTACAGGCCATGACGGAGAGAAAACACCTGTCAATCGAACCTCAGCAGAGGAACTGCCTGACTATTTAATGTAAGATTCAAACACACACTCTGCTATAAACCCAGATTCAAAAGGGATTTATGCAAAATCCAAATAATTGTAACATCCTCAGAGGGTCTTCATAAGTCGTTGTTGATATCATCTGTCACAGAGAAGTCTAGGTTTCAGAGTCTAACCCACTGTTGTTGAGAAAAGAAACCAACTCGTCCCAGAAGGGGTTAGGATCAGCTTGAAAACATTCACATAAATAGAGGGAAGTAAAACACATGTCTAAATGAGCTGTCACAAAGCTTCACTGAAGCAAGCACATGATCTTATGTCTTACATTTATACATCTGGTCAACACATCATGCTGTTAAACCAGTGACGTGTCAGGACTCTCACTCCAGCGTGCTGCGCTGCCATCTACTGGAAGGAATTGGAAACAACTTTGTTTCAAAAGATCATTTTGAAATAACATCTTTATGTTTTCTTTTCTTTTTTTTTTTAGAAAATACAGCACGATAACAGCACTGGAGCAGCGCCAAGAGTATAAGGACGACTTCTGTGCAGAGTACGATGAATACAGAGCTCTTCATGATCGGATCGGGGCTATCACAGAGATGTTTGTTCAGTTGGGCTCAAAGATCAACACTCTCTCCCCGGGAACACAAGAGTACAAGGTACTATCTGGACCACAAGCCTTTAACTACTCCGTTTCTGTCTGGTGAAACACCAAACAATGAACTAATCACATACGTGGCAGCCTAACACTTTGTCTTTTGTCATCTTTTCAGCTTATGGAGGACCAAATACTACAAAAGTACCGAAAGTATAAAAAAGTAAGAATTGTTTATATTTTCATCTAATTTCATGTAACACTTGTAGCACTATACACAAGGCCTCATGCAAGAACCACTCCTATGAGCATATTCATTCTTAAGAAGCATTTTAAGAGAACTTGTCTCATTTACCAATTAAAAAAAATATTTAAAAAAAATAAAAAAAATGTTATGTAATATCAATATTCTGTTGACCAGATCAGTGTGACGTGTGTCGTGGTCTGACAATTCATTTAGAGGTTAGATAACTTTTCCTTTTAGATTTTATTGGCGGAAGTATTTTGGAACAACAATTTATACAGTTCAGTAGATGTTTGGAAAATTGTTGAGCTGCAACTAACGATTATTTTCATTGTCGATTAATCTGTTGATTATTTTCTCAATTAATCGATTGTCGTTTGGATGACGTCCAAAAATCTCTTGTTTTGTCCACAACAAGATATTCAGTTTACTGTCATAGAGGAGTAAAGAAACAGGAAAATATTTATGAAGCTTGAATCAGAGAAGTTTGATTTTTTTTTGTGTTTATAACATTACTCAAACCGATTAATCGATTAAGCTCTAGAAAATTCTGCCTCAAGGTTTTTATGCAGATTCCTGTCTAGGGAAAAATGTTCCATTAAAGCACCTGAATCAAAATGATTATTACATATCATGTCCCCTGTACCTCCTCACATGTCAGTCATGGGCTGTTTTGCTTTAGCAAGACATTTGGCATCTGACTTCATGTCAACCCATTCCTTCTTTATTTCTGACATAGCTCTACTAGAGTGCTGCAGAGATTGCCTATTTTTTTTAAACCAACCATTATTGCCGAAAATAAGCACTGTGGCAAACAAACGTTTATGATACCTACGCGTTTTATTCAACAAAATAATCTTCACAAATTAACACTTGTGATATTTTGAAGAGTAAATGGCATCGCCAGAAGTAAAAAGCTAACGTTAGGCTATAAACGATCTATACAACGGTTGCATGATCACGAGGCTGTAAAGGCGGAAGAGTCAGCGTGATGACGTTTTGTAGACTCATTAAGCCACCGCCTTTTTTAAGACACGTAAAAGCTTCAAAATTCACGAGTTGGATATTTACTGACGTATTTTATATCATAGAACAAAACGTTAAAATCTGTTGAGCTTTTGCTAACCACAGACCTTATTTCAGGCATCTAACCAAAAACCCATAACAAAAACTTTGAGACGAGGGAACCAGAAGTGCTAACATGCTAACTCAGTTCTGGGTTTTAGGACTCATTCCTGCACCCCTCTATAGCTGTATAATATCGTATAATCCCCTAATATAACTAGCCTACTGACAACTAACTTGGTTACGTTTTTGTCACATTTTTGAGAGTGAAATCTGCCCACAAATTGATCGGAAAAATGTGCCTTATATAGCAACGTAGGGGCTTTGCTTATGCTACTAATACACTCGAGCAAATCTCCCGGGAAAAAAAACAAGATATGTTTATGATAAGAATACTCTTGCATGAGGCCCATCATGTTGGATGTTTGATACGCGTTACTGAAAGCTCACTCATGCCCCTTTTTCTTCTTTTCAGAAGTTTCCTGGGTATCGGGAAGAGAAGAAGCGATGCGAGTACCTCCATCAGAAACTGTCGCATATCAAAGGCCTGATCACAGATTACGACCGAGCACAGGGACTCTCCTAGTAACCGGCTTCTACCCTCAGCAGGGTGTAATATGACTGGACCAAAAGACTCCTAATGGACCCAAAGACTGCCCAGCCGGGTCCTGGAGTCGCTGAGACACTATTCACTTTACTCCTCCGAGTGTTAATGGAATCGAGGAGCGAGGTTCTTTTTCAAAAGTGGGCCGAGACCACCGACTCGTGATCAAATGTTGCCCTTTAAACATTATGGTTTTCAACTATGATTATCGCTGTAATGGCTGGATTCTGTTCTGCTGTAAAAGTGAAAGCCAAATCCATTTTTTTTCTGAATAGCAATGCAGATGTGATCCTTCCTGCTTAATTGCATTTTTATTCTATCCTTTATCTTGTCAGAACTAAAAAAAAAAGTGTTGATTTATGAAAAAAAAGAGTATTAAATTGATGGTACAATCAATCTTAGGGGGAAACAAATGCAACTAAAAAGTCTTTATATTTAACATACAGAAGAATCTGTTTATTTGCTGACAGAAAATCGACACATTCAAATCACATAAATTATTCATTATTAGTTATAAGATCTCATTATAACAATAATAAGGTCACACCATTAACAATTTATCTCCCGTCAGACCACATGCAAACAAAACGTTATCGTCCACACAAAACCTACAAGTTGTATCACTAAAATGAACACAAAATGAAGTTTAAAGCATTATATGCAAAGTTCTTTATGTCATAAGGAATTTTATCATGTAGCTTTCTGCCAACGTCCTGTGTCATTTCTAAGAAATGCTGGAATGCCACAAAACCACTCCTCCCAGTACCTGAATGCTGGTTTCAAGATGGTGCTTGTGCACATCTAGTGTCAACGTCACCCACATGTAGCCTACCACGATCTGCCTTTGCATTATCAACTCTCTCAAGTCTTCTGGTTACAGGTTTGTTTACTGATACAACAGCACACACAGTGATGTATTTACGCTGGAGACGAATGACTACAAGCTCTTTGAAATCTGGGTAATCAAGCTTGTCCACACATTTTTTGATTTACTATGATTTTGCTTTGGTTGAAATCTTGAGATAGATCGCAATAGAGATGCCTTTAACAAATTAGACCATGTCATTTTTAGTCCCACGTGTACAGCATGCGGTCACTCAGTTCATACCACTTTGGTTCAGTTGGGTGTAAGGAGCAGATTGACCTCTAGAGGCTGCTAGCAGGTCTTTTAAACTCATTTTAGACTTTCTGGAATTATTTGTCCCTAGACAGGTACATCTGAATAACCACAAACTGTAATTTTATTAGCTGTAGCCTGAAGTAGGAAGTTCAGATTTCAGTGTTCTCTGGACGTTTGCATCAATGTAGCTGTACTCACAACTCTTGTCTTAATGATGGCTTTAACTGGGAGGATGAAGCTAATATTTGCCTTAACATGTACGTCAGACATTTCCAACATTATTCCATCCCTGTTCTAAAATGTTCTTGGTTTAACCTGCACAGTTCAGACTTTCTTTTTCTGTAAACGTCTTTTAGATTGAAGGAACTTCAGTTACTGGATAGTTGTTACTGGATAGCTGTTGTCTTATCGTGTTGTTTTTTTTCATGTACGTCTTAATCATTTTTCTGTTTCTGTCAGATAATCATGAACTGTAAAGGAATATAATTCTCTGTCCAATCCTATCAAGCACCACTATCAAAAGAAAGAATCATCGCAGACATCTATACAAAATAATGTGCTTTGCTTCTCTTGATTTCTCAATGAAAATACTCAGTGGGTTTATTGTCACATATTTAGCAGCTCTTTTGCATAAGTTAAATGTAAGTTTTTTTTGTTTTCACATTTGGTAGGTTACTTCTGGTATGTTTGAAGGATTTGAGACTAGCAACAGTTGCTCTGTCTTGGCACATATGAACATTTCCAAGAAAGGAATATTTATTAGCACTGACTATTGGAAAAATGAGAATTGTAAGCCCAGATTTTGAGCATCAAAGCTAAAAATGCTGGATTCTTAAAGCTCCGGTACACCTACAGAAATGTTTTCCTTATTTCGGCTGTTTGGATCTCTTCTCAGAACCAGACCTCAAATTATTTGATAGTTTCTTTTGTCAATATGCATTTTGATGAGCTCAGCAAATGTGCCATATAGCTCCACCCAGCTTGAGAAAACGTCTGATCAGTCAAAATGACTGAAAGGTTTTGTTCTGGTACTGGATCTGGATATCAACGAGGCACGGTCCAATTGTATTAAAAAAAGAAGAGCACAATGCCTGCTCAGATGTAATTTGTGTTTCATTGAATTTCTAATTCAAAACAGAAAGGTACTGAAACAGTGTTTCAATGATGGTGCGATGGAAACGTCCATAACACCATTTAGACCTTAAAGGTAATAATTACAGAACTAATTAAAGTTAAGGGCTTCCCATTTACCACTTAAATAGTATTGGTCAATTGTACAATACTTATGTAATTAAACTAATTGCATTATGGGCAAAATATCAGTCTAAGAATGGAGATATTTGTACCATTCAGGTTAACATGCTGTTTTGGGTAAACGAGACCCTCTTAAGTGCTAACTGTGATGTTTTTTACTGATGCAGGAGCTAACTACTGATGGTGCCTTTTCATTCAAAGAGCAGAGCCACTCTGCATGTATCTATCATTGGTATTCTGGGAAAAAAAAAAAAACTTGGGCCAGCAGTATTTACACATCTGTAGTTTCACACTGTTGCCACTGTTCAAAGTGCTTTGTTCATATTTTTTTTTTAGATAAGTTGATATCAGATGCCTTGTCAAATGTATATGTAAGTGTATTAGCACTGACATTTTTCCAGACATGAAAATTCAGCATTTTAAAAATGCAAGGTTTTCCAAGACACCATTTAAACTGTATCTAATGTCAGCAATTTGCATACATGTATAAGAATGGCCTGGATTTTCTTTTTCCAGCCCAGCTAACTATTCCCACAAATGTAATACTGGTGCGTTAAATTGGTTTGTTGGTACTGGAAATACAATGCCTCAATGGAAATGTGAAATCAAACATGTTGCCTATTATGAATCACTGCGATTGATCTACCTAGGAGAACAAATTACTTTTATTTATTGCTTTGTATGTGTTTGTCCTTTTATGGGATTCATCTTTGCGTCGTTCGTTCATTCTTTTCACAGCAAAACTCAAAGTATGGTGAAAGGGAAATGGAATATATTTTTGCAATTTTTGATGGTGGATGCTTTATCACGATGTCATCCCCTTGAGAAAAGCTTTCAGAAAAAAAGTGTATTGTTGTCTCAGTATAAATGAAAAATAAAGCTCTTTTGAATTCAACAAGGCGTCATGTTTCCCCAAGAGGGCAGTGTTACTGCATTTCTAAACTGAACCAAAACTGTTTTCCATTGATCACCACCCAGGCAGTTAGATTAATCATTACAATATTAACAATGTAGTTTTTAAAAAGGACAATTTGAAATAGTTTTCTTAGTGTTTTATTAACCTTTCAATCAAGCGTGACAGTGAAAACATTAAGTCATCTGAAATGAACGACACTACTACATGTGATCATAACAAGTGACAAATGCACCCGCAGCTTTGAGCACTGACGTTTTCATAGTATTTTCTAGAGGAAGTTGGAGGTTTCCAATTTAACCTCGTACACTTGTTTTGTCTGTGTTACAAATATTTTAAAAAACATATATACACAAGCATACAATTCATATATTAAGAATTTAATTGTAATCACATCATTGAGGATGTCTTTGCTCATTCAAATAGCAATATATGCATAGTTGTTTTTTACTTAATCATTTCTTAACACTTCCTTTAAATGATAAAGTAATAATCTGTTGAGTCAAAGTCCAGGCCATGCCTTGAATGGTAGGAAGAAAAATATCATGATATGATATATTTTAAATTGTCACAATAGGAAAAGCACATGTACAAATAATGAAATTAATGACTGCTGAATTCCATTTAACCGTTTTGATTTCAGGTTGCTGGTATTGGGCCCGCTGGCTCACTGTCACTCTCAATGGGAACCTTGAATAGAGAAGAGCCACTGTCGGTGTCATTATCTGTGCTTTTCCTGCTGTGACAAGTCAAAATGTCTGTTGTTAAAAAAAAAAAAAGGCCTAAAAATCCCCTGAAATCTCTCAGCTGCTTTTTCCCTCTGGTAGCACTTTTGGCTGAGAGGGCAGCTTATTCATCAGTTGGATCATAGAGGTAAAACTTTTAGCAGCATCTTATCACCAAACAGAGAGTAGAGAAAGACAGTGGCAATGCCACTGTGGTTAAGATCTTACTTTTTCTAAGAGATAGGTGCAAGAGCAAATGAAAAAACGTTCATCAGTAAGGAGCCCTTATTTTCAGGGTTCTATATGTGGGATTCAGAGCATTAATAAAGCAGCAAACAACTATTTGCTACGTAAAGTTATAGAGGTGTAATGTCTACCTGAGCAGAGAATGAAGTCACGCTCCCTCTCTGTGTGTATTTTAGTGCATGTGAGTTTCTCTGTTGTTCTCCCACTGGCTAGCTCATGGCTGTCGCTCTGCACTGAGCTCATACGGCGGTTACAGTCGATAACGCCGTCCAGACCCGTAGCGTCGTTGCAGAAGTGTAACGCTCTGGTCTCCCCCAGGTTAACACTGTTAGCTCTGTC
>CAKALG010020298.1:0-11228 GCA_916700815.1 Helicolenus hilgendorfi | reverse complement strand
TTGTTATTATATAATTATTCATAATGATACATAAAAAAATAAAAAATATATGTATTGTATTTTATTATCACCGTCAGGCACGCCCGCAGCTGGATTGCTCGTGACGTAATCACGGCGTCTGTTGTCAAAAGAGGAAAAGATGGCGTCGGTATCAGAGATGTACGATGTGGGTTGGGAAGGTAAGACAAAAGATACAATAGATTCTCCTCAAGTCACATTGAGACATGGGTTTATATTTTTGAAGGCGTTTTCTTGGTGTTGCTCTTGTGAAGGATGACGGAGGAGAGTTGTCACTGTACCAGCTCTCATGCTATCAGCGAGTAGAAGAGTTAGCTAACGCTAGTTAGCGTGGCTCACTTCTAGTATACAGTAAACCCGTACAGTATGTCCGTATCAGCTAGAGCTCAGTCATTTGTCAGTTAGTGGTTGTCGGTGCTGAAGTAGCGTCCAGTGTGCTGCAGTGAACGGATGTCTGTCTGTTCTCAGATAACCATCTAGCTAACGGCTGTTAGCATGCTAGCCAGTCAAAGTCATGGCTTCGGCTAACGGCAGCTAACTAGAGCTAACGTTACGTTGCAAGAGATTTCTGCTTCTGCAAAACACATATAACATTGTAATAATAATAATAATAATAATAATAATGCTAAGGCTGTAATGTTGGTGCCATCCCGTCCACGTGTGAGCGCATTAGCAGCACACACACATAACAGTAGTAGAAGTTGTACTTATTACTGTGATAATCCGATCATTTGAGCTAACATTGAATGAGTTGATTGTTACTTTGTGGGTGTCTGACTAGCCCCAGTAACTTCAGTCCCATCATCCACATCAGTTCAGATGACGGATAATAAATGAAAACCGTTACTGAACATTATAGTGAAGCTTCATATGTCCTGCTATTCACACTTCTCATCCCAAATGGTGTATTACACATGTAGCAGATAGAAGAAATAACCACTCAATCCCAGTGAGAGTTAAAGGACCAGGCTTGATACATTATGTTGAAAACTGTTGTTGATAGCGATTACAACTGTCTTTATGTTTTCATAATTTCGTCCACAGAGATGAGAGACAAGCTGCGTAAATGGAGAGAAGACAACTGCAGAAATAGTGAACAAATTGTGGATGTTGGTGAAGAGCTGATCGGTGAACATGGATCCAAACTGGGAGATGACAGTAAGTGTGTGGAGACAATTAAATCAGCACATAACTTTATCATTCCAGAGATTTTTTTTTAGGGAAGCATACACATTTAAGATTTGGCTACCATAGACTATGAGGTGCGTTAGAAAGGAGATTAGGCATCAAGTTGAGAATGCCCCTGAGAAGACGCCAGTCTTCGGTTTGCTTTATAATATTAAACAGGTGATTGTAAATGTACTGAAGTAGAGGAAATATTGCCCTATATGACAAACTCTCTTTAACAGGGGGAACACCCTACTGTTTTGGTAATAACACTACAGAGACCTTGTCATCATTTCCTTGTGGCAATGCTCACGCCATATAATAGAAGTAAGAGATTAGTACAGCCTGCAGGTCTGTTCAGAGTTTAAAAATCTTTTTTTTTGAATGAGGATCTTCTGCTTTGCGGTGTCGAAAACCTCCGAATGTCCCTCTGTAAAAAACAGCCAGGCTAATGTTATTGACTGTGGGTTCATCTGCACAACTTTGTAAGATATGATTGATCTAAGTGGGTGATTTTCTGCCAGCTAGATTTTCTTCTCCCCTCTCTCTTGTGGTATCCATTTTTCTTTTGGATAAATTTCTAAACAGGATCTTAGGTTTCCTGTGATGTGGAAAACAAAGACGCAGTCATGGCTGAAAAGCCAAGTCCAGAAATACAAGATCGCTTCCATTAAACAGATATTTAGTAGATTTGGAGGGGAAAGGTAAAATACTTTTACTTGGAAAAGCATGAATGGAAACAGGTTCATATTTTCTTTGGCTTGCTTTGGTGTCTTAGATGATGAGTAAGCAACTTCACAAAAAATAAACGAGTAGATTATCAGTAAAAGCCGAAAATAACTGAATATATGCCAGACATACTGTAAGCAAGCAGGGATACAGTTAACAAGACGGATAATTGGTGAATGGCGGATACTGGATACAGTATGCTGATTTTATTTTTCAAGCAGGAGTGAGTTTTACGTACCATAAACATATCAAAGGTCACGGTCTCCCTTAGAACAGTGTTGTCCTGCTGCATTACCCCATAAAACTCCCTCTTTTTCCCTAGTCCTTATGATTCATACAGTCCTCAAAAGAGGCGGATAAACACTTAACATGCCATGGTTTTATTGAAACCAGCTCTTAAATTGGCTGTGAAATGAGATGGCAATTATCAAAACAAGAGCTGGAATCATTAAAGTCAAGAAAAACTAGAGACATTTGTTTGTTTTGGCATAACCTGCCAGTTTTTTCGGGTGGAGTCGGATTTTATTATTCTTTTCAATTAACGGGGGGGTGTTCATTTGGCTCAACATGTCCAGTTTGCTTGTCAGAGCGGTCTGTCTAACATGCTGTTTTAATTCCATTAATTGGCTTCTGTAGCCAGGCTATTAGTCATTATGTTATAATGTTACAGTTGACTGAAAGAAAAAACATTTCAATAATGTTTTTTATAGCTGACCACAAAGGGAAACATGTTAAAAGGAATGGTTGTGCCTGTTAATGATGGTGCTCAATATGCCATGCTCTATAATAGAACAGTGCTGAAATGTTCAGACTTGCTTGAGATTGGTTTTATGTATTTAAAGAAACACATATTTGACAATATACAACCATAAAGTCTCTGCACAAAAGGAATCTCAGTCAATACACATCACTGAGTAGACAGTAGACAAAACAGAGATCCCTAATTGGTACAATTGATATGACCAACTTCAGCCAGTCTACAATATAATTATCATAAATAAAAATAATCATCTGTTAAAAGCACAAGCTGCAGAGATGTGCAAAAGTTTATTTTTTTAAAGAACTGACTATTGTTAGAGCTTCGGGAAGATTCTGGGGATTCAAATTTGATTCGCTTTCCAAAAATAATTATTACTATTCTTTAAACATTTATGAATAATTCTATTTGTGGTGAAGATTGTCAGGATATTTAGAAACTTTCTGTGAACATACCACTAATGCATTATGATCACTCGCTGATCAAATACATTTTTATACTGTGTTTAGGCCCTATGTTGAAACTGATATTTACATCTTTAGTGGAAACAGACACATAATGCTGTTAACAAAACCACATTTAGATGTTGTATCTTGTTCTGGCATGTGAACCACAGCAACTGTTACCACAGTCACACTACACAGAGGAAGAGATGAGAAACAGCATCGCATTTACTGAAATGTTATGTCAGCTACTTTGGTTTCACAAAGCATCAACACTGTTTTTATGTTAGTAATGTTTTATATTTGTTTTTTACTAAAAAGTAGCTTTGCTCTGATTTAACTGCCTATCCTTTTTTCCTCTAATACCTTCAAATATCACCTTTTCCATGCCTTTATTATACTAAAAAAGTGTGGGAAAGATATCTAATAATGAGAAAGAATAATTCTGAGCGGGGTTGTAGGATCATTTTCAGATAGTTCAACTTCACTCTGAAATTGAGAGGTGATCATAACAAACCTAACAACTTATTTTCCTTAATGTTACTATTCATTTCCTCAAATGTAACATTATTACTGAAATTGAATTAGTAATTTATTACCAACTCAATGTGGGGAAATGAATAACATGACTGTAAAACCTTACACAAGGGCGTTTCCTTGCAATGGTCCTGCATTTATGATTATTATTATTATTATTGTAGTTCTGTCCAAGTTTTAAATTAATGTATGGTTTTTGAACATTATGTCCAATGTATTCCATACAGAAAATAGTAAATGTAGCATTACTTATGAAACGAAACGGGGAAAGTTCTTTTGAATGAACATCATGGAAGCTTGTTTGTGTGAGTAAAAAAAACCTGATGTGCAGCTGTTGGGGACAGACTCGTAAGTTGGGACGTCAAGTGTACACTTCAATATATCATTTTTTCATGTTTCACCAGACAGTGGAATGGAAAGGGCGTTAACACAGTCTTCTTTGTCTGTGTCTCTTCTGCCCAGTATGGATTATTTATGAGCAGGTGATGATTGCAGCGCTGGACTGCAGTCGGGATGACTTGGCTCTGGTAAGTTCTTTTTTTTTTACCGCTCTTCCTCACACGCCCTACAGCTTCAAAAGCCATCGTTCACTCTCTCACAGCCATTCCTACTTTGCAGCACCCGCTCTGCCAAATGTGAAAATCTGATTTTTATTTGGCCAAATGGTATTACTCGGTCTGTACTTTGGAAAAAACAATTTGCTGAGAGTTGGAATTAGAGGGTGTAGCGAATGAGTGGAGAAGCATGCTTCAAGTGTTCGCTGAACTTGGCCATCGTTTATGGAGTTCAACTGCTTTTTCCCCTCAGGATTTATTTGCCATCCTAAAGCTTAATGTGATGTTTCTGACTTCACGTTTTGAAATATTCATAGCTCTGAAAATGCTTTAATCTGCATGGGATAAAAAATAAAAAAAAAGACAAGAGATTGTGGTTATTGTAACGGTAAATCTCCAATCAGTATGGATGGAATGACTCCCAAAACGAATGACTCATTGAGCACAGAACAAGCAGAACTCAGTCATCGGAGTTAGTTGTCTGTTGGCTAGCCCTTCAGCCCCGCTGGCAGGCAGAAAAAGCATAAGGAGCAGCCTTCAGCTGATGGAGCGCTCAAACGATTCAGATCACACTGCAGACTTTTTCATCTCATTCAGGATAACTCCTCAGCTCTTTCACTACCGTGTGATCAAACAAATCCACGCTCTGTGTAGAGGAGGAAGCGGCAGAGAGCATCCTCACTCCATGTTTTTATAGTAGTGAGCATGGCTGCATAAATGGTTAACATACAGACTGTAAGACTGTGAAACTGGCCTTTTGACAGTCTGTTTTTAAGTCAGTGCATGAAGTTTGTTTAGCTGAAACATTTTCAAGACAGGTGGTTTGTATCTGTGGAGGTATGTGTGTGTGTGAGAGAGCAAGAGTGTAACATAAACTTTAGTTACAGCCAACTATAATTGGTCTCTCTCTCCTCTGCCCACATCCTTTGCAGACCTGTCTACAGGAACTGAGGAAGCAGTTTCCAGATAGCCACAGAGTGAAGCGATTATCGGGCATGAGGCTGGAAGCTTTGGAAAGGTAAGCATCGGGGTACCGAAAGCTCCAGAGGCAGAGGAGAAAAAAGCTCAGCCTCACACTGTTATGTATGGTACTTTGGGAGGCTTGGGGGCGAGGGAACGGTAAGCAGATCCTAAGTGGTACAATGGTCTGGGTGTGTGTGTGTGAGTACAGTATGTATGTGTGTGTGGGGTGGGTTGTGTTTATGTTGGATCACCCAGCATTCCTTTGGAGAAGAGGAAAGGTTCAGCACTGGGTAGTCCTGTGGCCCTTTTAGCCTGAGTTAGGGATTCCCGGGAAGGAAGTGGTCGGATCCCACTGTTATTCTGGGGGTCCCTCAATCTTCTCTGGTTTCTATTCCTCCGTTGTTTCCTTATTTTGGTACTCCTCATCTCTCTCTCTCTCTCTCTCTTCTCTCTCTCTCTTTGCCCCTGCTATTTCCATGCTTTCTTTCCCGTCCTGTTTTGATCCGTGTGCTGCGAGTATGCCTTGGCCCTGTAAATATTGACATGTCACCACAATCCTCTCCATCCCCCCCCACTCCGCCTCTATAATGTGTTTTATTTGTGAAGCTGCAGTTTGTAAAAAAAAAAAAAAAAAAAAAGTAAGCAGTATGGAGAGCGTGAGCAGGAAAGATAAACAGGGGGGGGATTTGAGTCTGTACTGAGCTGAATTAAGGGTAATCCGATCTGTTTACTACCTCGCTCACATTCCCCACCTGAATCACCATTGTTGGTTTATCGGTTATGTCACAGTTTATGTGATAATTGAGAGTGATTGCTTCGGCACTGTCAGATTAAATAAACGGCACACTGGGATCTAATTGGCAGCAGACAGAGCTACACTTGAATGACACAGCTTCAAACAAGCAAAGCCCTTCCCCTCCACGCACGCACACACGCACACACACACACACACACACGTTCCTAAATAAATAAAGCAAATCAAAGTGGCTCGTGAGTGGTCGCCCGGTGCCATCTGAAATCTCCCAAAGTGTGGCTGAGTAATAAAGTGAATGTGAGGGAAGCAGCAGCGCTGGAAGTGGGGCTTCTCAGTGCTAATGGGAACCAGAGATGCTTCTGTCTGTTGCAGTGCTGTGGGCGGGACGGTTTCTGATCACTGAACCCTGCCGTTGGCTGCTGAAACGTCAGCGTTTGCAGATTGCCCCTATTAGAAAAAAAAAAAAAAAAAAAAAAAAGTTCTAAAATCATCCTTCAGCGCCTGATTTGACATGACAAGTGAAATGCACATACCTCCTATTCCCAGATTTCTTTACCGTATGATTTGATATTTACAGCTCATAAATTTCCCCTTTAAACCGAATCATGTGGGCTCGGTCCAACGGTTCGAGGCACGCTGGGTTGGATATTGTTGCTTATCCGGTTCCCTATGTGTGCGTTGTGGTTTTTATTAACGGGCCAAGAGGCGGACAACTGAACCAACAACTTAGCCGTGGATCTGGATAGATGTAAAAGCAGCAATTTAATTTTGTTTAAAGGTGAAATCAAACTGGATACAATCAAAATGAAAATACAATCTTCAAAATGGTGCTTTGTTTGTATTGATTTCATGACTCACCGTGAAGTGATATAAGCCTCTCGCAGCGTCGGCTGTGGGACCCGGCAACCTAAACTTAAACGAGTGTTTATTTCTTCCTTTAGATCACCGCTGATTTCTGCACAGCCTCACTGTAATCATAGGAACCTGCCATGCTGTATACAGAAACTTGATTACCTTGAACTGTGTTTGATTTCCCCACCACCTTATTTTACCCGACTGGGGACTGGGTTTGGTTAAAAAACAAATTTGTATTCTTTTCTCTCTCTGTCTCTCTCTGAAGGTACGACGAGGCCAACAAGCACTATGATGCCATTCTCCAAGACGACCCCACCAACACGGTAAGACTGACAAGTAGGGAAAGAAAGGGAAAAGTCCCTCATCTGAGCGTTCTACTTTGCTTCACTTTGTGGTCCCGGCTTTTTCGGAGGGCTTTAAATCTGCCGAGGCACTTTGGTGTTAGCAGTGTGAGTTTGCTAAGTTAAACTCCCCTTGGCCTTTCTGACCTCAACCACAGGGCTCATCAGCCTTTCACCCACACAACTGAAAAGTGTTCAAGAGAGGGGGCTGGGTGGGTGTGTGTGTGTGTGGGGGGGGGTGATTCATGGTCTTAGTCAGTGGCAGACATGTTTGGTGGAAGTAAAGCGTAAATAAAGGTCTGGCCTTTGAAGATGGTGATTAACTGGACCTCTCAGACTCCCCCCACCCTGAGTGAACGGGGCTCCTGTCCCACCTTCTCCATTGCCGTCTCCTGGCTTCAGGTGCAAAGTCCGCCGTGTCCTACGCTGTGAAAACAGACGAGCCCTAAATAACTCTTTACTTGAAGCTCTCTCCTCGCTATCTTCTCTTCTCAATTTCCTCTTCATCTCTGCGAAATGACTTGCAGCATGTCTGGCCAGTGTTCTGCCAATCCCACACCACCAAACCCAAAACATAATGTACCTGCTGTTAATTGTTTCCATAAGGACATGTGGCCAACGCGAGAAAATAAATCTTTTAAAGGGTTTTTCAAAAGAAACCATGACTTTATTTATTTTGGCCGTCCCCCTCACCCCTCACCCCAAAGATGTTCGTCAAGTTTCCTGTGCCATGCTTGCCATATGGACGGCTTTTAGATGTATTCAACATTTTTCTCTCAGCCGGCGGAGTGCTGCAGACGCGGCGTAGACGTTTTGTGCTTCGGATGCCATGCGAAGATTCTTCACATTGTCGGTTATCTGCTTTTAAACAAGTACAAGGCTTACTGAAAGAAACTAATAATCCTCACCCCAGCCCACGTTTATCTAGCCACAGCTGCTGCCTCCCACCACGTCTCACTCCCACCTTCACTTTGTCAAGACCCTCTCTGTTTATTTTCTGCTTTAAACAAGGGACAGGACTGTTTTCATGGGCTCGGTTATACTTCAATTTAAAGAGTGTTTGGGTCACGGGATGTACTTCTTTTTAAGGCAAGGGATAGGCTGAACAACACAAAGTGTGCGTGAGTCGTGAAAGAGCTTTTTGTGATCAAAATATATCTCGTCTGGAAGGGCTGAAGCATAATTAGAAGTTGCTTTTATTTGTTTTGATGGCATCCAATAAGTATAGATGCTCAAGAATGGTGACGTTACCTAAAACAAATGCCACAGAACAAACAACTGAAACCCAACTTATATTGAATAATAAATTCCCATTCTCATGGCTTACGCATTAAAACATTCGTATGACGGTCTACTTTTCCTAATTTATGCTGAAGTCTTGATCCATGCCATGTGTGACAAGAAAATAATACTGGGATGGTCGCAGTGAATACTTTTGAGAATGTTTTGTCCCAGTCATGCCGTCCAACACCAGATTTGAAGGAAAAGCCACAAATCACGTTATTTCCTTGTAACGCTGTCATTTTCATATACAAAAGGGGTGTCGCTCCAGTAATTGGCATAATCTGCAACAAATTGCTTCACATTTTAAACTGCTGTTTTGACAATGGGAGTTGTAATTTCAGTGAATCCCAGGGCACCTCCCCAAACATGGCACAGATCTTCTGGGGATTCCAGGGACACCCTCGGAAAGGGAATGGTCGGTTTCCTGGTCTCTCTGCCACCCTAGCGAGCGTAGGCTGTCAGTCAAACCCGGGGCCGGGAATGGAACAAAATTAGACAAATAGGTCTTCTGTCCCTGGGATGTTAACCTTAAACCTTTTTTTCCCACAATCCTTCGTCCTCAATGACTCGGGCGTAGTCGCGGAGGGTGTGAGCGACGATACGATGGCACCGTTTAGGTCACCTGTCTTGGGAGCGAGGAGGGCTATCTCCTCCCCACATGTTCTCCAACATGCTCTTAAGAACCGGGCAAGGGGACGGGCCTGAGAAATGGCGGAAAATTGGCGACCACAAGGAAGACTTGCGAGGCAGCATGCGAAGCAGAGATTGGAAACTGAGCTGTTGTAATTACAGGCTGTGGAATAGATGTGGTACCCATTAACCAAAATTGTTGAATCAACAAAAATTGCTCAAGGTTTTTTTTGCCATGGCGGCGTCCAAAAAATGTTTCAAACTCTTAGCCCTTCCATTGCTTGCTATGTTCCAATACCTACAGCAATGATCTGGCAAAATTCTTGTCTGCGTGCGTAAATGCATTTTTTCCACCTTTTTTTTTATTTCTTCTTGTGAGTATTTTTCGATTATGCATCACCCACAATAATTTGCATACAAGGATGCACCAATTTCTTCTCATTTTGCATTTCACATTGATTTGACTCAGTGATTGCATCAATATTGAATTCCGACGCTCTCATTTCAACCCTAATTGTTCAATATAAACAGCTAGTATTTCTTAAATAAGCCACTGAGGTCTCATAGACGACTCCTGAGGTTGACCCACAATCATATGCAATTACAGATTCATTGTAGGACGGGATTATGTTTGTTTGGGTCAAGTAATCTGAAAGTAAAAAAAACCTCAATTCAGAATTGTTTGACCGCATGAATTGTGAAGCATATTCACAAAAATAATGGTGTTTGACTTGCAAGATAATAAAATGACATGTTTCGTAACTGATCATAATTGAAAATACACGCCTCCGTTGCTGCTATGTTAAGATGTGAGTACTTGCATAGACTTGACTTTCGCTCTCTCACTTCCCTTTTTGCTTCCGTCTAGTTCTAAGTACAGTGCTAGGTGTGCCACCCTCGCCGCGATGTTTCTTATTATAAAGGAAGGTTGCGGTAGGTCGTAGCAAAAGAGCCGGGGGTGATGTAAATAATCCAGTACTCACTCCTAAGGTCTCCTCAGAGCGCTAATTAAAAAAGAATCACGACAACAGAGGGATCAGACCCACTGCCAGGTTTTTCTGGATCATTAGTTAGAGAGAGGAGTGGTTTGGAATTGCTTCTCGTTTAATAAAGTGCCGTGTGACTCTCTGGGCTACCAACTTCCATATGTTCCTTTGAGCCCCCAAGTGGTTCTTTATCTGGGAAAGAAAAAAGGAAAAATAAAGCTGGGAGAGAAGAGAGGTGGGCGTGGTGATGTGCAGGAGCGCACAAGTGCAAAAAAATCCACATTCAACATCGCCGTAGTGTTTGTTAAATTTTTTTCCTGTTTCCCTTTTTCGGGTATTGGATGAGGAAATGTCCCACATGCTTGTAATTTAGTCTGAAGTGAGTATAAATTCCTGAATCTCACATAGCATCAAGTTCTGGTGAAATGCACTGGATGTGAAATGGTGTGATCTTTGTTTTATAGTCTAGAGGACGTAAAAGAAGAAAGATCGGGTTGACCTTTCACTGCTCCCCGTTGCTTGATAACTTCATAACATATTTTAATAATTTTCCCTCAATTTCCCTTCAGACCACCGTGATGCTAAAAATAAAAAGTGTTTGGGAATACGTTATAGGAATAATTCATTTTGTGGCGTGGGTAGAAAGTCCTCACTGTTGATGTTCGAATCCTTCTTTGTTTTATTAAGATGTTGTCCTGTTGCCTGCCTGCGTGCTTCTTTCTTTCTCAGAGGCTAAAATATTGCTTGTCGGTTGAGGCTATGGTGTCCCTGCAGGTCGCTGTCCCAGCTTGATGGATAAGTGGATTTCTCGTGATGGCAGTGTCAGAAGAGGCCCAAATTTACAGCCCCCTAGACATGACTCATACACAGCCTTCAATGGCTTTGGTTAGGAGTGCAGGAGAGGAAGCCCTACTCAATCAAGTGCCAGTCCATAAATAAAATAGGCTGCGGCAGGGCAGTGCGCTTCTAATGGAGCGGCAGCCTCCTGTTAAGGTTTTCACTTACTACCAAAAGAAGGAGGAGGAGGAGGAGGAGGAGGAGGAGGGGGAGTACAGCATTTGGAAAAGTCGCAGCAGCAGGAGTAATACTTTCTAATTCAGATTGATGAGAATCTAATCCACCTTAAGGTCACTCCAACATCAAAACGAAGCGGAAAGCAATTTTCAGCTGATGTAAGTCGGGGCTGGTGGAGCGCTAGATGCGTGCCGTG
>CAKALG010020296.1:0-10602 GCA_916700815.1 Helicolenus hilgendorfi | reverse complement strand
GCTGGCTTTATAGAGATGTCAGCGCTAATGAGGCTCCTTTCCAGTCTTTATCATGATGTACTGTATCACCACTGGTATGTTCTTAAAGGATACAGCACCTGATCACAGATTGGCACTTCTTTTAGGCTGGACTCATAGAAGCCAGAAGACATTAGTCCATCACATGGCAGCCCGGACGCAGCGTATGAATGACACGGTCATTCGCGAGTCATTTTGTGTGCTATAAGAACTCTGTTCTTGCTTTTGCCGTGTCATTTGTACACCATGTACTGTATCTGTACTGACTCCAAATGTAAAAAGCATCGGTGTAAATATGCTACGCTCAGAGCTAGTGACGTAGAATAAAAAATTATAAAGACTGCTGATGGAGGGCGGGTCCAACAAACACAGGACTTTCAACCAGGAGGCCGGTGTTCCTGTACCAAAGCGTTGTTGAGTTATTTTAAAGTGACGTTTGCAACGTGTTTTTTAAGTGATGTTTGTGAGGTATTTCCCTACTTCTGTTACGTTGTTGCAGGACGTATTTTACTTAGTTTACGTGCTTATTCCAAAACCAACCATGATGATTTTTTAGGCATAAACTGTCTGTGGCTGTTACTCGAGTTTTGCTGCGTGGCGTAAAAATGGCACACAAAAGGAGCGTACAATGTAATTTATATTTAGAATCGACTGGAAGGCAATCCAGGCACAAAACAAGTGGCAAACGAGGAAGGAAATATAATAAAAAGCCTTTATTATAGTGGCTACATCATTAAAAAGGCCAACATTTTACTACACGCTATAATACAGGCTTTTTAATATATATTTCCTTCCTCGTTTGCCACTTGTTGTAATATTTTGGTGTGTCTGGATTGCCTTCCCGTGTATCCTGATTTTTCCCAGATCACCCGAGACGTTTTTTTGCCTTACGGTTGAGTACACAGAGTAACCTCTCTTTCCAAGTAATTTATGTTTAATTGTATACTTGCCATGTTTCTCTTTTCTTATGTAGAACTGGGGAAAGTAGGGAGGGTTTTTAATGTATGATGAAGACCTGGAAAGAGGACAGACGCATACATCGAGGATACCTTTTCACAGACAGAGAAGAGATGCTAAGAGAGGATGAAACAGTTTAGTATTACTTACTTACTTTTGAATCATCTTAGGCAGACAGACAAAAAAAATATAAATTCTCTTTGTATTTGTTTGCTGCATTTTAAGTTCAATTCATATAAGTAACGTTTATGACTCCAGTTTGTGTAACTTCCACATATAATACCACAATATCACTCGTTGTTGTCGGTCTGATCTGGAGACGGCTGCATCGCGTGGTACCCGCAGTGCTCTCTGCTGCCAAATGTTGCGTATCAGTCAGGTTGTCTAAAAGAAATGCTTTGTCGTAATAATTCATGAGGAGAAAACAAGCAGATATGTGAAAAGCCAGCAGAAAGAAATCGGTGCGTTCACATCCACCGGCAGGCTGGCACACACTCAAAACGCTTCATTACTTTCCATCTGATGATGAGTGTGTGATCCCAGAGGCACATTACCATTTCACAGGCTGCGTCCCAAAGATGCAACAAGGGCACGTCTCAATCTGTCGTCCTCCTCGGCTCCGCAAACTTCCATCCGATCACCGTACTCCATCACCTTCTACGTGAAACGAGTGACTCCACTCACTCATTGTTTATTTGTTTCTGTCCTGTCTCTGAACTTGTCTTATCCTCCGTCTGTCTGGCTGCCTCCTTGTCTCCTTGTCTCCTTCTCTCTTCTCGGTATCTGCTGGAATCCCCCTCGACTCTGTTTATCTTTTAATCGTTGTTGCCATTAAGTTTTCTGCATGAATCATTACACATGTATGTGGCTAAAAATAACAGCGTTAATCCACTAATGAAAATCAACATTAGTTCAGACTTGGTGCGTAATGATGAGGACAAATTAAGTGAGTGTGTACTCGTTTGTTTATCTATGTGTGTAATGCTGCTGCTAAGACTTTCACACAAATTGGGAAACTTGTATTTTGGGTTTCTACTTGAACATGTCACAAGCACTGAAAAAGTTTTTCATGATATGTCTCCTTTAAATCACAAAGTGTTTTATGCTGCAGTACCTTTCACAACTGTATATTCTTCTATCATCATGTCGGATGTGGAAGCTACTACATTTGTGGTAAACATACATAATTTGCTCATTTTCCAACGCTGCAGGCCGGCGGCTTCAGTGCGTTTCTGTATTTGGTCGTGTTGTTTGTAGCGTGTTTCGTTACGCTGCATATGGTGCCCATGATTTATGTCTTTGCATTTTCTTTTCCTATGAGGATATTGTCTTCTTTTGGTTGTGATTTTCTCATTTAAGTTGCAGTATATTGAGCTCTCAGAGCCACTGTAGATTTAGGCAAGTGAATAGCCAACAGTTTAATGCGATTCACGGAGCCAGAGATCCGATTTTCCTCTAAAAATTAAAACTCAAAATGGGTCAGTTTTGCCCCTCGCAGCTCTGCCTCGGGGTCGTTCACGGCGCGTTGCCTGAAGTTCATCACATGGTGCACTTTAACTGCAGCGAGGGTCTCTTTTAGTGTGCTGTGCTACAATCTGTTGCACAGCACAAGTAATTAGTACGTCACATGTCAGGTGGAGTTGTCAGACTGCCTTGGGCATAGTGTTAAAAACAATAGCCTCTGTCTTCTATCAGGGGATGGAGATCTCCTATTAGACCAATGGAGAGAGTGAGATGTCTGTTTAACCACGTTTAATTATTAAAGGTGCATGCTTAGTATCGTAAGTAGGTTCACGTTCAGCACACAAAGTGGGCAGAATCTGAATCATGAAACATCAACCTCACCTCACTAGTAGTGAGTATTGGGTTTTTAAGTTGTGAAACAAATGCAACACATACTGCATCATCTTTTCTGTAGTTTGCACATGAATTGGAGCTTTAATATTGTGCAATTAATTCCTCAAACCAGTGCTAGCACTTGTACTAAAAGAGCATTCCCTGAGATTTGGGGGCAAGTCACTGTTCTGTTGACTTGTGTGCAAACAGAAACCTTTTCTGTGATTGTGTTGCCAGGAAACAGAGTAATAGACCCCACATTAAATAAGAAACCTTTCAGCACAAAGTACACTTAGCCGGTGCAGGTGCAGCACCTTGCCATTTGGCCAGGATTCTCAGTATTACAGGGAGGGCAAGAACATGCCACAGATGAAATGCACAGTGTTTGTGTGACTGGACTGCTCAGATTCAAACAGGTTTCTTCTCATATGCAAAGTAATACATTGTCTGCATTAGTGGACTCAGGACATTATGTCTTGTTAGGACATCATCTTTCAAAAAGACCTAGTCATCATAATTTAGGTTGCAGATTTGACATTAAAGGTGCAACATGTAATATCTTATATATCGTATATGTATTGTGAGATATCTACTGTGTTTATTGGATTAAATCCAAAGTGTCCGAATTGAGAAAACGACTTGTATTTTCGTTTTGAGACGGATCTTCAGTTAACAGTTAGTGCGCAGTTTTGGCTCAATTGTTTTCAACATGGCAGCAGGGTCACAAACTTTCTCATTTTACAGCTAAATTGTACACTACAAGATGTTTCTGAAAAAATCTGAGGAGAGAAATAGGCATTACAGAAACAGAATATTGATTCATATTTGATCAGCGCTGCCTAGTTTGACCATTTGATCGAAGTTTGCGAGTTTCGCGAGCAGTGATTGACAGCTGCTCAGAGACAGCTCGGCTCTGATTGGTTGTTTTTCTTTGGGCGCGGTGAACTCCTGCAAATGCACTATACACAGTAGCACTAGGAGGACGCAGAGGAACATGATTTTTTTTTTTCACATGCACTATTGTCAGGATAAAGTGACAGTTTTATAAAAATATTTTTTGTATTTTTGCTCAAAGGAACAGAAATTGTCACACTTGCCAAAATGTCAACAAACTGGCAAACTCAGTAATCCGTGTATGAGGGACGGGGCCCTGGGGCCTCTATCAGCCACCAACGATGCCAGCTATTTTATATGATAGCTGCTGTCCCAAGACTCGTAGTCCTCTTTTACTGTGCTCACAAAGGTCAGTGTTTACTTGCTCCATGATCCCAGGATGCTCCAGTCCAGCGATGAGCACGTTCAAATGAAATTTGCATATAATGTACAACCCAGCGATGAAAATACTGAAAACAAAAATTCTTAAAAATGTAATAAAAGAAATATGTAAATATAAGATATTGAATAGGAATAGCATCTACACTTCACTCTTTAAATGTTTTGTATCGCAGTGCTCTAGATTCACATCAGGAATGTAGGTTGTCCCTCTCCGTCAGTTAGAAGAGACCTGCACTCCTTAGTACGCATTTATAAAGCACTGCTAGGAAAACAGCACATTCATCTTCCTCCTCTCGTCTTCACTTTAGACAAACTCTCTGCTTCACTAGATCCCAGGAGAGGCTCATTCTGGAGCCTCCAAAACACCAGGTGTCCAAAAAACACAGAGCTCGGTTAAGACGTGTTTTGTTCCACTCAGGTGGGATAAACTTCAGCAGGATTAAAGTTGGATTACCTGATTTCTTTTGCAGATTTTAGTCCACCATTGACTATTTCTGTTCCTGCAATGATTAGATCTTTCTGAAAACTATTCTTCATTTGCAGTCTAGTAACTTTTATGTTTATCTAGCTGTTGGATTTCTTTGTCTTTGCGTGTGCTGTCTTCTGTACACAGGGAACTCATGCAAAAGAGAGTGAACTGCTCTCAATGGACCACCCTGTATGATGAATAAAATGTACTTAAACTAATAAAAATGACTACATATAATGGCAGTTTTATGTAAACATGTATTGTTCTCAATGAAATAGATCACTAGCATGTTCTGAATAAATATGAGCATTATAAAACAATTCAAATGGTGACAATAACACAGCTGCTGCTGACATAATTGATGGAGGATAATTGTAGAGTAATTAGTGCATTATATTATTAGTATACCAGCTTATCACTGCTTCATCATTAAGACACACTGTACTTAGTTTTCACTGATACAACACTGTGTGTGCACAATGAGTCTAAGTGGCATAGACAATTATTTACAAATATTTAAAGGTGCTAAATTCCAAATTCAAAGCATATTTATGAGGGTTATGGCTTGAAAAGATCTGTCTTGTGTACATATGACGTCACATTCTTGTTGTAATCGGAGCAACTCGGGGAAAACATATCGGAAGGAATCGCAGACCGCCGTTGTGGAAGCATTGCACCAACCCTCCGGCTCAGTTGTCGCCATGTTGAGAGCCGTGCGGAGGCAATAGAAATGCTCCCAGTCTCGCATTTAGCACCTTTAAGCAAAGAAAGCTCAATATATGGATTATATTTTGTGTCAAAATAAATTAAGCTGTAATAGTTTTAGTTTTATAATTCTGTAAAATTTGGCCTTGAGAAAGGCTGCATCAATCTGTGACTGATTATAGACTTATATATGAATCTGACTCTCATAGACTGCCGAAGTAACATTAATACAAACACTAATAATACTCTACTACTCCTATTCATACTAATAATAAATGTAGAAAAAAAATACGATGACAACGTATATCTGAACTGCTGAATATTCTCCGAACTGCAGACGCGGTGTCTTCATGGAAGAACAGACAGAGTGAATAATTGTGTTTTCCCCTCCTTCCTCTCCGCCGCAGACGGAGCAACAATCCATTAAAAATGTGTCCATTACATTCCTTCGCTGTGTCTTTCAACTCGCCTGTCTGGGGACGGAGTACCACGGGGCAGATGAAATTGAGCAAACACCAAAAGAGCTATTTTTTTTTTTAAAGGCACCATATTCATTTGGAGAGTGCTTCGCAGCACACCGACACATGAAACACACAACACATATGAGAGTGTGACTGCCCAGTTTACACCTCTTCCACTGGGTTTAATTTTTGCTAGACATACAGTACAGTCAGAGGAGGAGATTAAAAACCTGTTCGTTCAGTGACAGGCTACACCAACACATCCTACTAAGAGTCATGCTTGGTAAAGGTGGATGGCAGAAAGCAGAGTAAAGATAACAACATAACGACGTGGTTCTTCCAGCCTTCAAGTGTGTGACAGTACCGTCGGACATGTGCGGTCACGGGGGGCAGAAGAAAGAAAATGTTTTTCTTGTGAACTTTTGTGTGATTGCATCCCAAAGAAGCAGCTTTTTCTAAACTCAGACACACTATTTGCCATTCATCTCATACTCCTCCTCCTCCTCCTCCTCTTCCTCCCGTGTCCTCTTCTCACCTCCTCCTCCCGACTGCTCACCATGTCCCTGATAAGCACTCTGCAGACAGCAACTCTGCTGCAGCCAGCCAGACACATCTAGCCTCCTCTTTGTTTTTCTATAAATACATGCACAAACGCACGCATTTAATACATGCTTTATAACCCACTATAATCTAGCTACAAGCAGATATAAGGACATTTTAAAGGAACAGTGTGTGGCATTTAGGAGGATTTATTGGCAGAAGTGGAGTATAATATTAACTAGAATGGCACTCGGAGAGCACAGACCTCCGCCAAGGTTCCCGAGTACGATTGCCCCATTCAGCTTGCGCCAGCAATCACATGTGTTTTTGTTTATGTTGAGATCTGCTGAAACACTTCATTCAGACTGGAAAGAAATAAAATATAACTCACCTAAACTGTCATCGCTACTCTTTCCAACAATCACCAAGTGTGCTTTGGTCAAACTCAACTGTAATTTCACAGAGTTTAATGTGAAAAAATGCAGAATCGTTGCCCCCCCAAACCCACCTCTCCTATGAAGACATATTTTATATTAATACAAATGTGATTTGCTATTTTGTCATTTATCATCTCCATCCACAGGAGGAGCTCTAGTTGTAGCATTATATTGAGCTATAAACAGAAGGAGACATATCATGAGAAACTGATTTTTTCAGTGCTTTATAATAATTTAGGTATAATAGTTTGGAATTTTTTTTACTTTAGTTTTCACTTTCGATTTCATTTCATTTTGGTTTTATTTAGTTTTCAGAGTTTGTTTGCTATTTAGTTTAGTTTCAGTTTTTCAGAAAAGTTTTAGTTTTTATATATTTGGTCTTAGTTTTACTGTAGTTTTACTTTGTTTTTTGTTAGGGCCAGGTATGTCTCAGAAGTATGTAGCTACATATACATACAAAATACATGGTTGGAGAACTGGGTAGGAATGGATGTAATATTTAATGTTTAATCTTCACGTTACTTTAGTGTCCGATGTCAAGCGATTGCGTCACAGCGTCATCTCCTGGAAGATCAAGTCTGTTCAATTTCTGTGGTTCAATGTCAGCGAGAGTTGACGGGAATTCATGCCGTCTCTTTTTTTCGGTAGTGATTGGTATACTGTAGCTAAAAAATATAGTTTTTTCTGAAAGGATTTTATTTTTTATTTAGTTTCAATTTACTAAAAATATTTTTTTGTTTTTTGCTTATTTTCGTTTTTGTTTACTATAATAACCCTCATCTGGAGTTCCTACCAACCCACAAACTGTGAAATAAGACGACCAAGTCAGTTTTTTTTCCCGGGCAGAATTCAACAAGCCAATCAGATGTGGCTCCCCTTCCTATGTCACATGCAGCCTCATTAGAATATACCGCCCACAGCTTGAGAACTACCTTTGCAAAGGTAAACATGTTCTAGAAGAAACCCAAAGTACAAGTATGAACCTGGAAATGAGCATATGTGACCTTTAACTGTCTGCTTATGAATTCTAAATCGAGGGGACTTACAGTAAAGTGTGACTCATTCATTGTGTCGTCCCCCCTGGTAACCAAATTACTCATCCATCCTGTGGGCCGTGGAGTCCATTGATCCAGCTGGTGTTAACCAGCATTGATTTCTGCTTTGTTAATAACATTGGAAGAGCCACTAGTCAGTGAGAGGACACGTCGCCTCTTCGCTGGACCAGACAGGCTTATAATGATCACCTCCCGTGTGTTTTTGTTTGCCCCAGAGACGAGATGGAACACAATTAGTCTCAACCACGCTGAAGAAAATTGACTTGCTGATAACCACTGACAGGCTTTGGGTCAGTACAACAATAACACTTGTTGACATTCGCCTGAGCCGAGAGGAAAAACACGCAGTGGTCTTTCTCTTGGTTATTTCCATGTGGAACTCAAGCGGGCAAACAAACACAATTAGCACCAAAAAAAAGGCCCAGAGAAAGATAAAAATATTTATACTGTTTTTTCCCAGTGCAGACTGTAGGGCAGTGCCAGAGTAGTACAGGGAAGACACAAACAGCTCCTAAATGGATTCCTGCAGCAAAAGGATGATGCACTCTACAGGCAATACTTTTCCTAAAGCCTCCTAGTGAGGAAGCTCAGTTTACTCTGCTCTTGAAAAATGGAACAAGCTTCGCTTTAGACTCAGCCAGGGGCGAGACTTAATACTCCAAAACCCAAAACCAGCGCAGGGTATCATTAAGCAGCCCTGCCATGATCTGCCTCTGTGATGTGTACCAGTGTTGCTTCTTGAGGCTGGACAGGATGAATCAGAGACAGGATGAATCAGAGATAGCCCCCGACGCTGGTCTGCTTAAAGAGATGTGTATACAGAGCAAATACCGTATGTTTCTAAAGCAAGTACACCTGCATAAGTCATGTCTTTGCCTGAATCTAGCAAGCCAATGGATCAAATGACTATATGTAATGTGAAGTGGTCGTTCTCTGCAGTTCCTTTAAGCTCTACCGAGTGTTTTATCGTCTTTCAGCTCATTGTTTTGGTTTTATGTCCTGCAACAAGTGGGCAACCTCCGGGTCTGAGAAGTGAAGCCAATGCTGAAGTGTCTTAAACTTGCATTCTCTCTAATATCCAGCAGGGGGCGAACCTGTGGTTGCAAAAATAAGTCTGATTGTATAGAAGTCTATGAGAAAATGAGCCTACTTCTCACTTGATTTATTACCTCAGTAAACATTGTCAACATGAGTTTATGGTCTCAATCGCTAGTTTCAAGTCTTCTTCAATAGCGCCTGCCGCACGTCTACATTGACAACAATGGATTTAAGCGCGCAAAAGAGACGGCATGTGTATGGCACCTTCGCCTGCAGGGTTATTGTTTTGGCTCAGTCTTACTGTTCTCATCAACCAGAGGTAGAGCAGGTCGTCCACTAATCGGATGATCGGGGGTTCGATCCCCGGTTCCTCCAGTCTGCATGTCGAAGTGTTCTTGGGCAACATACTGAACCCCAAATTGCTCCCGAAGGCTGTGCCATCAATGTGTGAATGAGTATTTCGATTAGATCCTGGTGGGCAGGTTGGTACCTTGCATGGCAGTAATGTAAAGCACTTGGAGTGACCGGAAGACTAGAAAGGAGCTATATAAATGCAGTCCGTTTACCATTTTACAGCAGGTAGTTGTACTCTGATGTACATTAACTGCTCAGCAGCAAACAGCAGACAGACACAGTTAGCGACTAGCTGGTGAACATAGTAGAGCATTGAGCTGCTAAAGAGACAGAATATTGAACCAAAAACACAACTTCAAATGAATCCTAATATTGTCTGATGAATGTGTAATTACAGGCAAGAGGTTAATCACATCAATTTTATGAGGTCAGAATATGTCAATGTTGTATTTATAGCTTCTCGTGTTGCCTTGAAGTGGTCATTAATGCAGGTTTGTATAAAAGAACAGAATTGTTGCGTTAGCCATAACCTGCGAGAAGTATTTTAATGTTGTACTGCTGGTAGAAAAATGAGAACAAATGTGAAAGGACCAATTGATATTCCTTTAACAAATATGCTATGGCCTTGACTCACATTAACTGAACGAGCAAAGGTTGCTGCATTTTCACTTCACAACCAATCAAGGGATGATAATACAAAGTAAGGTACAACATGAACACTATAATGATTTAATATCCCCAAAATAAACTGCATCAGTGGCTGCACAATTTGCATCACTTATATTAATTTAATGGTGTTGTGAGGAATAAATCATTTCATGAAAATAACTATTTATGGCTATGTTAAACTCCAAAAATAGCAATGTAAATGTCTCACAAAATAAATACTAGTGTACTTCTGATGCTTGAAAAAAAGGACAATATACTGTAAGTACACTTTAGTATGTACAGTGTTTGAGGAGTACCTAGTTCAGTTACAGTTCCTGAGAAAAAATCAAAATTATCTAAAATATAACATTCATTCTGTTGCTCTGTTCTGATCTTAATTCAAGTTTGAAATGAAACCAGGGACCAATCAGGTGCATTCCAAGATAGGTTACGTCACCACTTGACGGCCAGTTGAGTGCAAGCCCCCAGGAAGAGCGCCGGTCATTGATTCCAACTTTCATAGTGGCCAAACGGTGGTACTGCAACTTCTGTGTCCGTCACGTAATGCCATTGGTCCCAAAAAGACTTTTTCCCACAGACCTACATTGGGAAAGAGACCTCTGTAACTCAACGGATGATTTCTTTTGAGGTAAGTCAACTTCCCAGTATGAACTCTTGAATAGTCCTTATTTAAACCATCAGGTCCTAAAAGTTGTAAAACGCACTAATAGCTGAATCCAGAGTTATTTCCCTTCCTCCGTTCATGTGAATGAGACCCAGACCGAGGCTGGAGCGCGAGCCGTGACCGC
>CAKALG010020290.1:0-16910 GCA_916700815.1 Helicolenus hilgendorfi | reverse complement strand
CAACAAGCCAGCAGAGGAGAGAGTCGTGACCAAAAGTAATACATACACATACAAATACACATACTAAAGTACACACAAACACACCCACGCGGGTACACAGCCAGGCAGCCATGAGCAGAGGCAAAAACATCTGCACTAATACGCACCGTCACACGCACACACACACAGAGCGACACGAAGACTCACACGCTGGAGACACAAAATGCTAAATATTTGATTGTATGATTTTCATGAGAGAAGTGAAGAGGAGAAGAGTGGAGGTGAGTGGGGTGGTTTAAAGAGGGGAAGGAGGAGCAATAAGAGGATCAATGGAGTGTGTCTGATTGGTTATAAGAGGCACCATAATGAAAAGGTTCAGTTCCCAATATTGGCAAAGTGCCCTTGAGCAATGACACCTTTGATACTGTACGTGCCAACCAGGTACCGAGCTTAATTTCCATTTGCAGACTAATGATGACGAATGGTTCTCACCAAATGGGATTTAAAAGGAAATTCTCGTTTAAACGTGGGTCTTGTTTTTGTAGTTTTGGCCATCAATTCTATCGGTTATGAGATTGAAAAGTAATTGGTGTGATCACTTCAACATAGTCTGATCTGCTCAGACCATCAGACAGGTTGTAAATAAATAGGGCTGTCAAAGTTAACGCGATAATAAGATTTGTTTTAACGCCACTAATTTCCTGAACACATTTACGCAACTTGCAATCTTTAGGTTGTAGCGGACTCAGTTTTAAAGCTAGAGTGAGGATAGTGGCATCATATGAAACTAGAAAAAACATCCCGAATCCATTCGTAACAACCATTTCAAGTCATAATCGCTTGTTTAGAAGGAGAAACCACTCCCATGCTGATACGAGCATTAAATATTTGACAAATCTCCCCTTAAGGTACATTTTGAACAAATAAAAAATGTGCGATTAATGTGTGATTAATTGTGATTAACTATGGACAATCATGCAATCAATTGCGATTATATTTGGAGAGGTGGCTGAAATGAGTTTCTTTTGCAGGGTGGCTGGTTCACCCTTAGAATAGGGTTAGGGGCTTGGACATCCGGAGGGAGCTTGGAGACAAACTAGTGCTCCTTCACATTGAAAGGAGTCGGTTGAGGTTTTTTGGGCATTGGAATAGGATGCGTCCATGATGCCTCTTTCTTAAAGCTTTCTGGATGAGGAGACCTGGGGTAGACCCACAATACACTGGAAGGATCTATCTAATCTGGAAATACGTCAAGTTGCCCCAGGAAGAGCTAGAGGACATGGCCGGTAGAGCAAGCCGTCCACTAATTGCAGAGTTGGCGGTTCAATTCTTTCCTGTCCATATGTTGAAGTGTCCTTGAACTGAACCCTGATTGTCCCTGATTGGTATGGCAGCTTTGCATCCATTGGTGTGTGTGAATGTGTGAACGACAGGCAAATTAGATACTGTAGATGGATGGATGGATTGATGGACAGATGGACAGATATATGGACAGATAGATGGATAGATAGCTTATTATTTGCCTCAAGGATGATTTTTTTCCACAGTAGGTACATACATAGCACGATCACATAGGCATAAACACAAGACATGGATTAACAAGGTTAAGTTGTAAAGCTATTTGTCCATTATGGTAGAAAGGTATTAAGTAAACGACTTTGCCGGCTGCAGCCTGGACCTGCTTAAACAGCAGAAAATGGATGGACAGATTTTATTTGGAGGTAAAGTGAAAGTGAGCGTACCTACAGTAAAATGTCAATAATAATGCCTCATTGCACAGAAAAAAACTGTGAATGCACGCAACCACAGTAAGTACGGTAGACCAAAATTTAACCAGGCCACTGTAAACTGATGTTCACAAAGGACAACTTGTGCAAACAGTAATAAAGTGACTGTTTGCCTCAGTGTCATTGTCTAAACATATCTGGCCAACCTGGACGTTTGTTTTCCAGCCCGTGTGACTACATGACTACTCAGAATTCAGATGACGGTAAAAACTTCGAATATGAGACTAAGGTTATAATAAATCAAAGTTTGGTCCTTCAACCATTTCCCATAAATATTCGTAAAACCCTAGTTCGCTTAAGAAAAATTACAAAAAAAAACCAAAGCATTTCCATTTGGCACAAACGATAACCAACATAGTTGGCTGGACTGAGGAGTTTTGCCCCCAAATGTAGTAAAATGAAACAAACAAAAGGACATATATCACTACAGCATACAAACCATGAAGAGGACTGGAGGCTTGTGTGTTGTGGCGTTGGGTATGGGTATCACTACTCTTCTCCATTAGTTAGTCTTGTGCACAAATCCATTATTTAAGTCAAACTAGCAGTCTGCTAAATGTACTTAAGAGTCCTTAGCTCCTTTCCACCCATAAAGAAAAGCCTGTAGCTGCAAAGCTGAACAGCATAATCCAACAATAATGAAGACTCCTAATTAGCTTTGTGCGAGTGTGTGTTGATGTGAGCTCGTCAAGAGGCGGGTGGTATGATTCCAGTTGTCGGGGGGTAAGTGAGTGTGAATCAACCCTGCTGACATCAAATACGCTCACACACACACACACACACACAGACATTCACAGACATTCACATGCACACACCAAAGCTCAAGTTAAGCTGTACATGCCACTCATTGCACTAGTCATTGTTCTCAGTGCCATGAGCCATATTGAGTGCAGAAGAGGGAGACATGTGTGTGTGCTTGAACGTTCATATGTGTTTGTGCTTGAGTGACTGTGTGTGTGCGTGTGAGAGAGAAAGCGAGAGAGAGAGAGGGTGCCTGGTAGGTTGCGGGGTGACACATTGACAATATTTATGAGTGTTCAGTGTCTGCATGCTGTTGGTGTATTATATGCAAAGTTTGCGTGCGAGTGACGATACATCAGCGCGTGTGCGTGCGTGTGTCAGTCTGCGCGTGAGGACATTTTGCTGAGTCATCTGGCCCATTTAATTTACTCCATCTCTTCAGGAAACAGCTGCTGTGACATCGTAACCTTGAGTAAACTTTATTGGCTCGCAGGACCATTTAGAGGAGCGCCAGAAGCCAATGAGATGTGACAGCTGAATGAACGACTTGTGTTAAACTTCAACAGGGTCTTCGAGAACGACCAGCGTGAACATACAAGGACATGCTAGCGTTACCGCACATGCAAACATATGCACCCTCATGTCGCAAAGATTAGTGTTATCAGTGTCATTTAGTTTGAACTAACTGATAGCACTCTATGACTGATGATATCAATTTCAGATAGTAATCTTAGCATGGGGTTGAGGTTCTGTTTTAGCACACTTTTATTGTTTTGAAAAGGCTTAGATGATTAGTTTGAAATTACTGCAAAAGAAAAAAGAACATTTGATATTCTCTTACCGTCTCCATTACAGTGATATTGGATTGTTCTCACGCAGAAAAAAAAGGCAGAAAATTAAGTTGGCTCCTTTTGTTTTCCAGTCTGTTGCATGACTATCTGATTATACTGCTGTGAAATTCTCCAATAATAATGCTCTACTTTTATTTACTTTTGTAAGATCATAATGTGATAGCGGCGTCCATATCAGTGCACCTCTATGCATTAAAAAGAAGCCTTTAAGAAGATATGATACTCTGCAGCACGCGGTATCTTTATCCTTGAAATTTCTTCCAGTATAAGTTTCTTATGCTTTTCACCACTGATATAAGTGCACCTACAGTTTTATTGAAGCAATACGTAAAAAGCTCCATTAGCTGATACTCTCATAAGCCATTTTACTCTCAATTTAATCAGATTTCTTATTTATTTTTACCTCATATAACATTATATATGAGAGTTTACTGGGTGCAATGCAACCAAAGTAGTCTAAGACACATAACCTTCACTTTCTCTTCCCACATTCCTCGTCTGTATCTTGACTGCATACTATTGAATAAAGGCACTGATGCCAAAAAACAATCAAGTAATCTGAGCAACCAACTGACCGACACTGACATCCTTAAAGCCCCACACTCCCGCTAACAGGGCCAGAATCAGATTGACAATCGCTCATCAGCTTTTGCTACATCGGCAGTTTCAACATGAGCTCATTTGGCTGAAGAAGACACAAGATTCAACTTAGAGCGAAGAAGTTGTCTTCTTTTCATAGTCAAGAAGACGCTGCACTGTCTGAATTGTGGTCGTGATCACATTTACGAGCTGCTGATTGTCCCGCTGCTGATTTGTTGCAGCAATTTTCCTCCAGAGACAAAATAATCGCAGTCATTTGAGTCGTCTTTGAGGCAAGAGCTTCGGGAAATTATGCGTTTTGCACTTGGAAAACGGAAAAGAAGTGCATGAAAATTTTTTAATTTGTCTTGTGTGAGCTCAAGTCCAATAAAGTCAAGCTGAGGAACAGTCTACCAATAATCCCCAGGATAGCGTTGCGTACTGTGATTACGGGTATTATGGTAGTGCAGCAGGTGAGACAACAAAATACCTACAATCTGAGTTGAGAAAACAATAGTGGGTATTACTGCATTGTTAACCATGTTAGCGTTCTGACTAAAAAGCTGTCTTCAAAGTATTATACTGAGGAAAGCATCAATTTTGTTAACCCAAAACAATCCAGTAGAATAAGCAAGCAGAAATGACCTGAGCAGAGTGACTTCAGAAGACATACAGTACATGTCCTTGTGAGATGTGATTGTCATCACCGACACCACTAAAGCCTATAGATAAATGGTGTCGTTTGTTGAAATAATCCACTGTGTAAATATTAGTTCCTACAATGATATGAGCTTGATAGTTTGCTTTTATCAAGGTTTCTTTAGAGTACTGGAAAGGGCACAAGGACAGAGTTGACTCTCCATCCTTAGAGGATTCGTCTTTATCTCAAAGCTCTTTTGTAAATACTGTATGCCCCTTTTTAAATGTAAATATCAGCAGTTGAGCTGATACTTTCCTCTTTGTGGTATAACAGACCATTACAAGACGTTGCTTCAGGGCACTCGGATAAATCTATAGTGCTCAGCACATTTTTGCTAAGCAACAGGACTCAATTCTACTCATAAAATAAGGCCTTAGATAATGCTGAAAATGTGTGTTGTTACTGGACATAAAACCAGCATGCCCTGAGCCCAAATGAATTCCAAAACAAACATTACAAGATTCTAGTGTAAAAAAGTTCTTGGAGAATACATAAAACACATAAAAATATAATGGAAGATGTGGTTAACATCTTGTCAAAGTGGACAGATAAAGATGGGGATAAAGAGTGATTTGAGACAGAAAGATCTTAAAAGGACACATAATACAGTGGAGATCATGGATGGATTACTGAACAGGCCTACCCGTCAGAGGGCCAGGCCAAGGGCCTAAATTGTAAGGGGCCCCCCTGGCCTTGACCTACAAAATGTCACTCAAAGAGACAGGTTTTAACTAGAGAAGAGACACAAAATGACCACAAAGAGACACAAAATGTCTTCAAAGAGACACAAAATGACCACAAGGAGACACAAAATTACTACAAATAGACACAAAATTCCCACAAAGAGAAAACAATGACCACAAAGAGACATGAAACAACTACAAAGAGTTTTAAAACAACTATTAAGAGACACAAAATGGTCAAAGAGACACATAATGACCACAAAGAGACAAAAAAATAACTACAAAGAGACATGAAATGTCTACAGAGATACACAAAAGTACTGAAAAGATACACACAATGTCTACAAAAAGACACAAAATGTCTGCAAAGAAACACAAAACAACAAGAAAGAGACACAAAATGACCACAAAGAGACACAGAACAACTAAAAAAAGACAAAATGACCACAAAGTAGGGATGCACCGATAACGATACCGGATCAGTTATCAGGCCGATACTGACTCAAATAGCTGAATTGGGAATCGATGACAATGGGGCTGATCTATTCAATTCAGTTTATATACCATACACGTTACATGCCATTTTAAATCCTGCTAACCAACCAATTTGTTGCTGCATTAAAAGGTTCACACTTGAACCTTGTTCATTTTGAAGATTTTTTTACCAACTTTACCAAGCATTGTTTAATTTAAGCCTGATGTTGCCATACAAATAAAAAACAAATGGTACCAGTCACTTCCACACAGTGAGGTGTACAGCTTATTAATTAAACGCTGGTATCGGATCAGTACCGGCCAATACCCAAAGCCCAGGTATTGCTATCGGTATCAGGACTACAACAACAACAAACAGCGAAAAGAGAGTAAACAACTACAGTCAACTATGTGTCTTGCTCCGATGTAGGAGAGTTGGTGGGGCCTTTGCATGCCTGTGCCCAGGGGGCCCATTGTCTCATAATCCGTCCATGGACGAGAGAAAGATGAGAGGATGAGAAAGAGGGAGAGATGGCGGGGAGTAGAGAGGTGGACAGAGATGGGGAGACACAGAGATAGAGATATGGAGGGAGAGAACAAGAGAGATAGTTGGAATAAAACAGAACAAAATGGAAAAGAGACGGAGAAAAAGCAAGAGAGACAAAGAAAATGGGAGAGACAGGGAGAGAGAGACAGAGAGGGCCTTATCAGTGTATTGCAGGAGGCATAAGATGTAACTGGGGAGTCTGTGTGTGTATGTGTGTGTGTGTGTTTGTGTTATTGAAATGACTTTGGTCAAGTTTAAAACTGGAAAGTCCAGTCGACAGACGGACAGAGAGAAAAACAGCAACATCAACCGTGTATCTCTGGCTCTGGTTAATTAGAAAACTCAGGATTAGACCGTGTAAATCTCAGGTATATTGGAAATATTTAACAAAGCCCGTTTGACATGTTCGCAATGAATCAAAGCTCAAAACAGACATCAATTTTACTCCAGAGGTTATAAACTTGACAAAGTCAGAGGTTACACAGCCTCAAAATCAATGTTGACCGCTCTCAGAAGATTTCCCTGTTGTTCTTTGTGTCAGATGAGACAATCGATTGAAAGACAATCCAATCAGTCACAAGGTAAACAAAGCCAGAAGCAGGGTGACGGTATTTTAATAGGAGGTTTCTTGTAGCACTTACATATGAGGCTTTTTTTTTTTCTTGAAATGCCGTCAGTGTCTCGCTCCCTCAGCTTTATATTATAATATGAATGATCAAATCATATTATTCATGGTGGCTCAAAGGATAGCATGCGGTTGCCTCACAGCCAGAAGGTCCTTATTTTGAACCTGACCCATCTGGTGCTTTTCTGTCTGGAGTCTGCATGGTAATGCTGCCGAGGCTGTTGCTCTGTCATTAGCTTAGGAGTGGGTGAAGGTTTAAACCTGTAGTAGGCAGCATGTGTTTGGCATCATTGGGCAAAAATTCAATAATAACCTTTCAGCATATTGTAATTTAAGTCTTCTGCACCTCCTCATGGCTCTATTTTCAGGCTTTAAAAAATGTAGCCCATGATGGGAGACTTTGGCCAATCACAAGTCATTTCAGAGAGAGAGAGTTCCTATTGGCTGCAGGGGCAGCTGCCAATCATTTACAAACTCTGATCAAACAGTTAAACTAGGGAGCGCTGATCAAATATGACTCAATATTCTGTTACTGTAATGCCTATTTCTAGCGTAAAATGTTTTCAGAAACATCTTGTAGTGTACTGTTTAGCTGTAAAATGATAGTTTGCTCCGGCAGGTGGGCGGTGCTTGGTATTTCTTCAACTGATCTCAACATGGCTGCTGGGTCACACATTTTCTCATTCAAGATGTTTCTGAAAACATTTGAGGCAAGAAATAGGCATTACAGTAACAGAATATTGATTCATATTTGATCAGCGCTGCCTAGTTTGACCGTTTGATTGGCGTTCGCAAGTGATTGACAGCTGCTTAGAGACGGCAGGCTCCAGCTCGGCTCTGATTGGTTGTTTTCTTCCGGTCTGTCAAATCTTGCAGATGCCATTATGAGCACCAGAGGACAAAGAGGCACGCGATTTTTTTTGCAGATTACCTGTCTCATGCACTACTGTTAGGATATAGTGACCGTTTATAAATGTCACTTTTTTTAAACCCACTGTTGCTTTAAAATGGGTATAAACCTGCGTTGTCTGAAGCAAAATCAAAATCAAACTGGACCAGATTTTCTTAATTCACATTTTCCGAGTGCACAACTTGCACTGTTCTACGGCATTTTCATGAATCTCTCCTTTATTAGATAACATCAAACTGTAAATCGAGTTTAGCCGCAGTTTAGCTGAACCTGTGCTTTAAAGAGCAGACCCCTCAGCATCTACAATACTTGAGCTAATCGGATGCCAAGTGACACGGCAACAGCCCCGCCTTGCCTGTGTGGGTTTTCCAGTCGTCCAATAACATGCCCATTGGGAGAAGTGGAACTAAAATGCCTCAAGGCGTGAATTTTGTTTGATAAAATGAATATACAAAAAACTTAAAACCCAATCAAGACAAGAAGATGCTTGTTCAAGATTCAGCCACGAGCTCAAATCAAATGTGTGTGTGTTTTTTTTTTTTCTGAAACCAGCCTGACTGATAGGAAGCTTGTAACGGTCCCTGGATACCACTGACTGGCATTACAAACAAGACCACTTCAAGGGAATTAACAATGAGGCTGAGATGAGGGAATACCTGTTGGAAACGTCCACTGGAACAAAACACATCGCATCCATATCAAACAATTTTATCAGCGGTAAACTGACTCCAGAGACACGTCTAATTTAACCTCCTAGTGTGGCGTCGGGAACCTTTGAAAGAGCTGAAATAGCAGGCCAGTATTAAACGTGACCTGACATAACCTGAAGGCAGCGTCAGGTATCTGACAGAGCAAACACACAAGCAGTCTAGCTCTCTTTCTTTGTCTCTGAGTTCTTCCTCACCACAGATAACCAGTCAACCTGCGTTCTTATCTGTTATGTTTGGCGTTTGTATCTCCTCCCCGCGACTTTGTAGCCGTCGCACAAATATAACCCTCCGTCGCTCCGGTTTAACAACAAACACACCTCTTTGTCTGTCTCGCCTTTCTTCCCCACCCCACTGTCTCTCTCTGTTTGCGCCTCTCTTTTAAGTTCAACTTATCTCCTTTCCGTGGGTCCGTTTGTCTGTCTCGCCGAGTAGGTGTGTGTCTATCTTCGTGCCCATCTGAGTGTGCGTGTGGCGGGTAAAGTGTCCGTGTTTCAGTCAGGGCGGCTGTTCGTGTGTCTGTCTGTCTGCGTTCGAGAAGTGGAATGAAAACAAATCACTTCAAATCCCCCAGTTGAGTTTGTGTGCGTGCAAGCGTGTGTGCGTCTCCCAGGACAATTTGCATTGATGTTGTTGTCAGATTGGGCAAAGAGCATTAGAGCTTTTTTAACATCAGCTGTCTGCTGCAGTACACACACACACACACACACACATAAAAAAAACAGGGTGTCTGTTAACGACTATGTGGTGTCACAAATTTAGAAAACATTGTTTGTCTCTTAGTTAAGTATAGTCCCCTGGTATACCAAATGACTGTGTGTGTATGTGAGTGTGAGGGTGTACTTGTACGTCTATCTTTGTGAGTGCCAATGTGAATTTCAGACCTTCAGAGTGAGGACATCTTCGGAAAGTGAGGACATTTTGGCCGCTCCTCGCTTCTTCAAAGGAAGAAAACACTGAGAGGTTTCTAAAGGGAATCTGGTGCTCAGAAACACTACCGCTTTTGTTGACAGAGATCGCCAAAATCAACACAAAATGAAAGTTATTCGCAGTGACTGTGACTATAAACAATGCAATGTGGCCATGAAGTGTGAAGAATGAAGTGTGTCTCAATGAAGTGTGTATGTTTTCAATCATTTATGGATCTTTTTACTCAGAAAAAAGCCGAGGCTAGCAACACACAACCTGTTTCAATACCAACTGCGCAGATACACACTCCGTCACTCACACACAATATGGTCCACAAATGCACCGCAGAATAACAACAATCTTCAAAGTGTTAAGTATTTGAATTGGTATTTAAATACCGTCGAATGATCTGCAATAGAAACCAGATGGCGAAGCACATTCAATTGCATAATTACATCATGGTACATGCATTCATAGTTTCCATCACATCTTTAAACGTCATACCTGTATCTTGCACAGAGCTGATTCCTACGCCTCACCATTCAAGTACATAAAGCTGCTGACCTTCACATTCTCTACTGCGTCTCGTTTGTTTTGCACTGAAAGACTTAGAGGAGAGGAGGGAGTCTGTATTATCTCACCAGGCAGATTTCCCCATTGGCTAAGGCCTTGTTGATTCCCTTAAAGTACCTTAGTACTAAGCATCAAACCCTCTATGCGTCACATAAGACCTCTATGAAACACAAGTCAGCCAGACAGTCAGCGAGCGGCTTTATTCATCATTCGGTCAGCCAGCACAGTCTGCTCCTGCATCAGTCAGTCAGTTGGTCAGTCAGCAGGTACAAAGCCTGCATGTCAGTCATTCACTCAGTCAGCCAGTAAATGAATCACTTCCTGAATCCATTCTTCATTCTTGCCTCCCCCTCACACCTGTGCTGGCCGCTCTAAAGCCCTTTTCTCCTCCGGCCGTTAAGAGACATCCAGCTAATTGCCGCGATAAAGGGCTTAGCGAAGGGATCACTATATATTAGCAGTGCTTTGTGTATAGATACTAGTCCAGGTCCTCGGGATCCCTTACAGGTGTCAGAAAGCCAGCGAATGGAAACGGCTATAGACGTTAGGTGCAGGATCATATTTTAACTGCAGCTCCACGAAGATAACAAGTAGATGTGGAGCTCATCAGCAATTTTGAGAACTTCCACAAAGAGATTAACTTTTCTCTGCCTTATATTTAAAGAATCGAGTTCATCCATAGCACTTTTGTCTGAACGATATCCATCCCGTGTAAAGTGACTCCATTTTCAGGTATTGGATGCACTACAAGCAGGTTTTATAGCTGGACCAAGGAGCACAGACAGTCAAATGGATGTCAATAGTGAAAGATGAAAACCCTATATTGCCTAAAAAAAGTTTGATTTTCTGAAAGTAAAACCGATGACCTTACACCCCCCTCCGTGGAGACTAGTGACTGAAAAGGTTTCGGAGGAATAGGCTTTTAAAATTGCAGGACGGTGCTCTGTGAATTGGTGTACAGGGTTAAGGCCCATAAGATGAGGTTATCATAAAAGAAAATGCTCCCAAAAACATTTTAGTGCTCTTTAAACATTCTTTGGGTGAATGAGCATGCCTTTCTGACTGTTGACTAAAGTTGTTTTTTTTTCTTTTCTTATTTCACTTCTACAGATCTGAATAAATGTGGAGAGTGAAATGTCACAGAGAGAGTTTTCAGCTCAACAATAGAGTTGAGAAAGGTGAGAAAAAGGTGACTGTCAGCTTTATGTGTCAGTCCTTCAGTGTTCTTGCCGGGTTTATTATTTTGTAACTACAATCATAAAGGCAAACACAAACAATTTCCCACTGACGTCAGCATCTATATATCTGAATGTAATGCCGCTCTGAGACATTGTCAGAGGTGTGACACGTCCTTTGTCTTGACCGTAGAGAAAAGAGAAACTGTCAGACTATTGCTACTGCTCTCTCCACCTACACATAGAAGCCTCAGCTGAATAGAAGAAGTTCAGGCCTATTGTCTGGGGACTGTTGAAAGGTATTCTGTGTAGGCAATCGCTAAGTGAAGTGGAACTCGACGAGGCCGGTAAAGGGACAGAAGGTACACCAAGAAAGGAAATTACAACATTTCATCACAAAAGAACTCCTGAAAGGCACTGGAGCTCACAAAAGGGAGAGACTGTGGTGATGTCATCCCGCGACAAATTCTGTAGCTGCTTCACAGACAGTGAATGAGAGCGCCCATGGAGACTGTATATACAGTGTGTGGATATTCTATGAGTCACGGCGGTAAGCCATACTGTACGTTTTAATACAACTCAGTTGGATGTATGATCTCAAACAACAACTGTATGAATCCATTGTGACAGTCCATCATTTTGTATTTATGGACTAACTCTGAAAAGTGTCACCTGATGACTTCATCAACTCGAGACAGGATGCTCTGATTTAGAGCTCTGTTTGATACTGACTCGACTGTCTGACGTATACTGTAGCAAATTATAGATTCAGTTTTGTGGTGGGGTTTCCATGTCAGTGTAAAAAAAAGAAAAATAGCTTTGCTGTAGTTTGAGTTGGGTGAGGTGGGCACAAATACAGAATGTATTAGAATACCATTCTGCTGTAATAGTAGCAGGACTAATATGCATGTCCCTTGTTAACCTGCCATGCCCCCTCTCCATCAACTAGCAGCAGAGAGAGTGCAGGGGCAGTGGGATTGTTTAGTTGAAAATGTTAGTCTGGTCTCCCTGACCCCATTGATCCTTTATCTTTATCTCGAGTTTGTGCAAGTTGGAATCTATCTGCCCGACTATGGCTCTGAAATATCAGCAGCCTAACTGTGCTATGTATTGATAAATCCATGGCACTGTCCGTGGTGCTGAAGTAGCAGACGGATTTGTAATTGCCACTTCTCGCTCTCAGTCCCACCCTGGTATTAAAGAATACAGAACCAGAAGAGTCATTCATGGGGCGGTTTGCTAGTCGTGGGTGAATGAAACGAACTGGGTCCATCCCTCCTTTTAATAATAACAAATCAACTGATTTTTAGAATATTATAATTTCTAATTCCAACCATTATCAGACAAGAATGTCAATATTCTATTACGTTCAGTGAAAACATTTTTATTTTTTTTTACATCCAATGTCAACATTTTTAAAATTCACACTTCATACAATAATAAATTAATAAATAATATATAAAATTACCCTCAGGGGCTTAACTTCTCACCTTGCTGCAGTGATGTACAGGTGTACTTCAGGAGAACCCTGTGACATCACTGTTGGGTGTGACCAAACAGTTAATCCAGAAAATAATCAGTAGATGAATTATTTTAATTTCTTTAACGCATTACCACAACTTGCAATTTTTAGGTTTGTTCTGATCTCAGTTTTGAAGCGAGAGTGAAAATACATCTTAAACTACAAGACCTAAGGAATCCATTAGTATCAATCATGTCATACTGGCTTGTCAGGAAGGAGGCTAAATAACGCTCCAAGCTTGCGCTTCATTTCGACTAGGAAAAATTGGCATGGCCATTTTCAAAGGGGTCAAGGGTGACCTCTGACCTTTATTGTAATCATATGCAGTTTGGGGCAAGTCATAGTCAAGTCAGCACACTGACACACTGACAGCTGTTGTTGCCTGTTGGGCTTGAGTTTGCCATGTTATGATTTGAGCATATTTTTATGCTAAATGCAGTACCTGTGAGGGTTTCTGGACAATATTTGTCATTGTTTTGTGTTGTTAATTGATTTCCAATAATAAATATATACAAACATTTGCATAAAGCAGCATATTTGCCCACTCCCATGTTGATAACAGTATTAAATACTTGACAAATCTCCCTTTAAGGTACATTTGAACAGATAAATAGTGTGATTATTTTTTGATTAATCACGATTAACTATGGACAATCATGCGATTAAATATTTGAATCGACTGACAGTCCTAATCATAACATGGAATAAAACTGTAATTAGTTTTAATGGGGTAGATGAGGGCTGAAAAGCCAGTATTCTCAGAGAACTGCATTTTTTCCCTCCGTAGAACAATATCAACACTGTATTTAAAACCCACCCTAAAATGTCTTCCTCTTAAAACACGCCATACCATGTAAGCATCTCTCTTGTTTTTCATCTTTTTGCAGTCTGAATCCAACAGCTTTTCTCCTACCTGCACTCTGCTTATAAACACTAAAGATTCTAACATCTCGAACATGAAAAAAGCTCGGTGGAACTGTTGTCATTGCGATAGATGTTGCGTCCTGAGGGGAAAAATAAGAACAAACCATTTAAAGTACTTTAACGTAGAATAGGCTGCATTATGAGCTTTTTAAAGGCCTAAGCTTCCTGTATTTAGATACAGCGTGGCAGGCTCCATCTGTCATTAATGACTATGTGCTTTGTACACAGTTGCTTATTTTTTTGTTTTGGACCCATTTTAATTCAGCAGTTTTCACAGGCCTCTTGTGACAGTGCACAGGCCGCTTGCATAATGATGTGGAGCAACGTTTTTGTCATTTCATTTACTTCACCTTGTTATTGTGAGAAGTGTGTGTGTGCATATGGGTGTGAGAGCTTGGGTAAAGGAACAATTAAACAGCTGTAAGCCTGGAAGAAAAAGAAAGAAAAAAAAAAAGCACAAGAACTGTTCTGGGCGTGAAATCACAGACGCAGACAGACAGACACATACAAGCACACACGCACACACACACAACAGGATGGGAAGTAATGGAGTGAGGAGAGAACGCTGCTGTCTGACATGAAAATCAACACAGCGTGACATGGACCATTATACACACACACACACACGCACATCCACACAGATCAATAGCCAACTGCTTAGACCCCAAGCAAATTATTTTTGAAAAAAAAACAAAGCATACGCATACACGCATACATGAAGTCAGCGCTGATTAGGCATTCTCTTTGATTCCAACAAAAGTAGAAACACGCATGCAGCTCATGTTCTTTTGATAAAACTGTGAATATCTATATATGTACCAGTGGAGGCAAACAAACAAGCATATACATGACAGCGGTTCCTTCCTTTAATCATCAGTGTGAACCCGAGAGACACAGCGGGAACCTGAGAACTCTGGGTCTCTTATTTTGTAGGAAAATATCCCTTATTTTTCAGATGTGGCTGTCAGCGGTGTGTGGCTTTATCCGTTTCAACTTCATCGCAACGAGAAGTGAATGTGATGTTTCTCTTTTTTCTATGTCATGTAATCCGAGTGTGCGTGTATGTCTCGACTGATCTACTTGACCTTTGAAGGTAGGGTTTAAGAATCTTCCCAAGGCAACCGAAGAGGGCAAGTGAGATAGACAAACGTGACATTATATGTACATCGCAAGCATGCATACGAACGCACACACACACTGAGGGTTAGCAATGCTGCTTTATGTGACCAAAACAATGTGGCAGCAGTGACATTTAGCCCGGGGAGAAACAACAACCCTTTCCTGTTTCTCTCTCATCTCTATGTTCATATTGGTCTCTCTCTGTTTTTGATGTGCCTCTCTCTTCTTCTACTATCTGTCCCTGCAGTACTGCTACTGTGTGTGTGTATGTGCCCCTTATAAAATTCCCAAGAAGCAGAAACTGTGGGATTATCATTGTTCTGTTTTGATGTTTCAACCATGTTTTCCTCCGGTTTCGGTTCTGCAGACACTTGTACACAACTGCTGCATTTAATTGGGTAGTTTGCTATGATCATTGGGCTTCATTATGACTTTTATACGTCCCTCACGTTGTCATTTTATTAACCATGATGCTGACTGAAGACAAAAGAAACTCTGGTTAGCTACAGGAACAGACAACCAGACAGATAGCACTAAGCACCTAACTCTAGGGAAAAACTAAAATGATTTGGTAAAACAACACCAGATAAAAATCACAAGTCAGCTAATGTGAATCTAAAGGGGAATTAACTTAGGTCTTATTTTAATAGTTTTGTTCATCATTAAATGTACTCTGAAGCCGTCCTCCCACTTCTATGAGTAACAGCACCATTTTGGGCAATGGCCTATGTCTGTCTTTTCGCTAGGGCTACACGATTATGGCCAAAACGATAATCACGATTATTTTGATCATCATTGAGATCACAATTATTTATCATGACTATTCATTGGTTTTAGGAATAACATTTTTATTGCACTTTCACATTTAACTAAACAAAGCGTTGCTTTCACTTCCATGTTGTGCTGCTTTCCTCCTAATGTACAGATCTTTGCATCCAAATAAATAATCTCCAAGAAGCAAAACAAATGACACCAAAACTTTTTACCTAAAATTAAATCAATAGAGCGCTGCTTTCACTTTGACGTTGTGCTTTCAGCTAGTGCTTCTAATATCAAATCTTTGCATCAAAATAAGTCTTAAAATAAGGTTCTTCCTCACCTGAATTCAGTGCATTTTCATTGTTCGCATCTACTCTTGTTTACGGGTTGTTACAGTATGCGCCAGATTATTTCTTGGTCGGATGCAGTGATTTCTTTGCCTTGGAACCAGACCAAATCTGTGAACTCATGTTTTATTTGCTCTGGTAGATGTGTCTGGTCCTCCCTTTGCTTTGGACAGATTTCGAGCTACTTGAGATGTGCCGGGAAAATCACAGCCGTTTATCTAATATGGGGCGTGATTGAGAGGAAGACCATAAAGAAGAGCTGTGATTAGCCAGTACTATTGTGGTGTGATTGGCCATCGACACCGGGCGGACCTTGTCACTAGTCATTCAGTGCTACGTCACATGTTGAACGCCGTTGACAAGGCCTCTTGGAAATCAAAAATAAACTGATTGGTTTCAGACTAATTTGCATTTGCGATTGGTCTGGCGATGTCAGGCTTGTGACTTCCTGGATTATTGTCGTAACCATGAGGTTGCCAGGCTTTAAAAGAAAGCCCTTGGTTTCAAATGTATTTGGAAGAGAAAATGAAAGTGAACTGATAGATACCCAAACTTCCTTCCTGATTCAACTCTGACCTACACTATGTGTTTTGCACATATATAGTTCTCCTGTGCAATGAGGGATTATTAGCGAAATTTAGGTGTGCTCACGATCTGTGTAACATCAAAATAAAGTGGTAGAAAATACGGCTTACCTCCTCGTTTAAACCCTTTATGATCATCTGACCACTCGATTGTTGTCCCTACTTTGTTGTAGCAATCACTAGGCGTGTAAGAAAATATTGAGTATCGCAATATTATGTTATGTAATACTGTATTGATTCTCAAAAACACTGTATCGATTGTTAATTAATAGTTTACATGCAAAGATAAACTCAGTCAATACTTTTATTTGCAAAGATATGTGTCCTCTCAGTGTGTGTCCTCTCAAAGCTGCCAATTCTTCTGCCTTTTCCCTCACCGAGGGTGAGACATTGCCGTTTTTGGCCGGCTCTGCAG
>CAKALG010020289.1:0-10866 GCA_916700815.1 Helicolenus hilgendorfi | reverse complement strand
TTTTCTTGTTATTAAACTTATTTAATCTTCATGTATTAAATAATACCTGATAACTATATAAATAAATATTACAAACCCCTGGTCTAAAACCTTCAACCAATTATTTCAGTACTTTTTTGAGGTAACAACACATTGGGTTTGATCAAACTTTGATTCTTTTATTAACGGTTCTGGAGGGTATTTAATATTGATTTATTATAAGTAGAGTTATTATTATTTTACTTTTCCTTGTTATTAATGTTTTTTAATCTTCATTGTATTTAATCATACCTGCTAAATGAATAAATACATATTACAAACCCCTTGGTCTAAAACCTTCAACCAATTATTTTAGTACTTTTTTGAGATAACTTTTTTTGTTTCCTTTATTAATGGTGGGGGAGGGGGGGTATTTAATATTGATTTATTATTAGTAGTGTTATTATTATTATTTTCCTTTTTCTTAAATGTTCTTTAAGAATCATTATTATTATTATTATTAATGCTCTTTAACCTTCATTGTATTTAATCATTCCTGCTACATGAATAAATATTACAAACCCTCGGTTTAAGACCGTCAACCAATTATTTTGGTACTTTTTCATAAAGGGTTTGATTGAACTTTGTCTCCTTTATTTACTAATGGTTGTGTGTGGCAGCAGACCGCACTGTGAGCCATTGTTGGAGCACATTCACCTTTTTATATCTAGGCTGTTCACGAGCAAACTACCGTTAATCTAAGATAACTGTCACGCGCACACTGGTCACCTCTCAACTCCTCAGAGTGAATGAGAGCAGAGAGGCGCGCGCACGCAGAGAGAGAGATCACTCTTGTTATTACCGTTAATAACGTTTATCTCTCGCGCGTCACTCAGGTCCCCAAACAACGAGGACTACTGCTGCTGCTGCTGCGCAGGAGGAGGAGGAGGAGGAGGAAGAGGAGGAGGACTGACTGCGGTCCAGACAGGTGACACCGCTGTGATTGAAACACTGAAGTTTTAAACGCCGAGGAGAAGAAAACAAGAGATGAAAACACACCAAACTGACGGACGGTTTCGTGTTTTAATCTGAAGATCTCCACGGTGATGGTGATGGGATTCCTTCAGGAGCGACCTAACGTCTACTAACCGTCAAAGGTAAGAAAGCTAAACGACGGTTAACTAACAAAAGATAGTGATAGTGTGGTCAAACAAGCAGTGGGATGCTGTAGTGTAGCTGCTCGTTACTAGTGAGGGTGTTTTTTGGTGAGTTTGTGTGGTTGAAAGTTAACATCCCGTCGGTTTAATGTCAGTTCTAGTCCCGGTGATGTAGTAAAACACTCCGTCTCCGTCCTCTGGATCTCGTGTTGGAGCACTAGTCTCTCCATGCTCCACCACACAGTATCATCACCATTACTGGGCTATCATTCTTATCTTTTTACTGCGGGTTTGGCACCAGCTAACATTGTGAACGCACTCAACGCAAACTTGTGGTTAAGTGAGTGCTAAATGGGACAGACAACAAGGCTGCCATTGTACCAGATCAGCGGCGGATTAACGGAATTCCTTTTTCTCTCTGCACTGTCTCAATGGCCTCCAGTCTCTCTCTCTCTCTCTGCTCAGCCTGCTCTGCCTATAACATCTTGATTTCTATAGCTTCTTCCACCTCTGGCACTTTGTTAGAAAACACTATAACTAAAACACCTCACAGCCAGCAGCCACCAAACAAGAGATGATGTCCAACTGAGAGCCATTGTGAAACATGTGGATGTGAATAGAGCTGGATTGTTGTGGTTAAAACATGATTATAAGACTATTTTCATTATAGATTCATTTTTTAGTCTATAAAATTAAAGAAAAATAATGGGAATAACTGCTGCAATATCCCATGGTGACATTTTTTTATTTTATTTTTTTATTTTATTTAACCTTTATTTAACTAGGTTAGTCCCATGAGATTAAAAATCTATTTTCCAAGGCAAAGACGGTCAGCAGCAAGAACACAAAGTTGCAATGGCCTCCAGTCTCTCTCTCTGTGCTCTGCCTGCCTCTCTGCCTATAACATCTTGATTTCTATAGCTTCTTCCACCTCTGGCACTTTGTTAGAAACACTATAGGCTAAACTAAAAACACCTCACAGCCAGCAGCCACCATACAAGAGATGTCCAACTGAGCCATTGTGAAACATGTGGATGGGATAGAGCTGGATTGTTATTGGTATCAGGGCTAGTAACTGGAAAAAACATGGTTATTCAAGATTCAAGATTCACTTTATTGTCAAAAATAACTTTTCGTAAGATTGTACCGAAACGTTGTATGATGAGGATGAGTCACAGGTTTATTTATATCTGTATGTGAAAAATGAGCTAGTGCTGACGATCATTTGATTAAGCAATAAATTAATCAACAGAACATTTCTTGAGAACTATTTTGATAACTGATTTATGTCAAATATTCTCTGGTTCCAGAGTCAAATGTGAAGAATGACTACTTTTCTCTGTTTTATATCCTTGCAAATTGAATATTCAAGATTCAAGATACAAGATTCACTTTATTGTCATTTCACTGAGTATTTGCATACACAGAAGGAAACGAAATATTGTTTCTCCCAGCTCCCGTCAGTGCATTAAGTATTAAATGTATATATATATATATAGGGCTGCAACTAACAAGTTATTTTCATTATAGATTCATCTTTTAGTCTATAAAATTAAAGAAAAATAATTGGAAATAACTGCTGCAATATTCCATGGTGCCATTTTTTTAAATTGCTTGCTTTGTCCCGAGCAACACTATTAAAAGCAAACAGGCATTTCATTTACAATAACATAACTTTGTTGAACTTTGCTTTGTAACTGACCGAAACGCTTAACCCATTATCAAAATTGTTGGCGATTAACTGTCTGTCAAACGCTTAATCAACTATAAGTGTAAGAAAATATCTGTATGTTTTGTGATACTGTATTGATTCTCAAAAACACTATGGATTTTTAATTAATAGTTACATGCAAAGATTCAATTTGCAAAGACATGTGCCCTCTCAAAGTAGTGCTATGATGTTGGATGTTGGACTGTGATAAATGCAGATCCCACTGTTCGGACTTTTTTACGCATATGATGGTGTGTTCTATGACAGTTTTCCTAAAAGTATTATTATCGTCTTGCTTACAGTATCATAATATTTCGCAATATATTGAATCGTAACCCCTGTATCGCCAGATTCTTGCCAATACACAGCCCTTTAATTGACTAATTGTTTCATCTCCATTGCAAGCAAGCAAGGTGATGCCACTGGTCTTTAAACCTCTGGATGAGCACGAGAGGACAAATATGGGTGTTGTTTGTCTGTCCCTCTGTTGTCTCATGACTGATCATCAGTGTTTGCATTGAAGGATAAATTATGTAGGCTGTAAAAATGTCTAATTGCATCCCAAAGGCAATCAAGCCATGATGGAGGTTGTAGCTCTTTTACTTTTTAGTACTCAAAGACAAAACCCAGATTTTCTGTCTTACTCCTCCACTCCTCCACTCCTCCACCCCTCCTTCCATACACTTGCACATCATGCACAACATGCACCATCCCCAGCTCTCCACCCTCCCCCCCCCCTGTGTATGTGGCCAACCAACATGTGGGGAGGTAATCCCAGCTATTAGGGTAATCTCCTCAGCATGACGATCAATAGGGGAGGGTGCGCGACGACTACCAGACAAGAGTAGCGGGGGGACAAAATTTGTGCTAAAGAAAAATGATTTAATCATCTAGATTAGGTCAGGAGACTGGGGTCTGGACAGGGGCTTGTTGCTGGACGGGGGGAGGGGTGCAGACAGAACAGACAGAGGAAGATGTGAGGGGTAAGGCCATCTCCACTTTGGGCAGCTCCCTCGTGTGACAATGGGATGAGACATTTTGTTTCCCTTAATCTGGGGTAAATGAAAACAACAAAGACAGGGCTTCAAATGGACAGTGCCAAACCCATTATGGGACTGCAACTAAGAGTGTCACAAGGAAACACATTATATAAGAAACCAGATTACAACAAAAACATTTCTTGCATTAGGTCAAATTGAGGCTATAGAAAGCTAAAAAACACAAACCAAAATCATGCGGTTTGGCAGCAATTTAATAAAACAAAAATAGCCACAAGAAATTGTGGAGATGACCGACCCCAACACATTACATTTGGAGTCTTTTAACTCCTGCGAGGTACTTCAAGGGGAGGGAATGTAAAGGGAGAAAAACCCCAGGAGAGATGGGTGTTCAAAACAGGTCAAAGTCATTATGCTGTTGTTCCTGTGAATGCATCGTGAGGTCGTTACAAGACAGCATGTGCTCGCTGGCTCACATCCAAAACATCTTGTATACCAACTCCCTTTTTTTTTTTATCCACATATGAATATGCTCACCATTTGAAAAAGTCACAGACATGTCAGAAGGTTACAGCAATTATATCAACAACATTTGATATCTCTTTAAAAAATGCCGTATGCCATTACTTGCTGACGATATCTCAGAAGCGTCATTTTTGATTACTGTAAACACTCAACTGTTCAGTCGAAAACCTTGTTATTGGCTTGCATCTAAAGGTATGTCTCATTGTGCAGTTTTTGTGACCAAAAGGAAAGTTACAAAAAAGAGCAGGTTCAATACTTAATATATCATGTTTCAAGCTGTAAGAATTACACTTAAATGTAAGTGCACACAGAGCCACACAAGTCGGCCAAATAGGGGAATCTGCTTCTAAAAATGGTGTGTGCATACATGTGCACATTCTTGCTGAGTGTGCATCCTCTCTTCTGATGTTATCACCTAACAGCAGAGCATGCAGATGGACCACATACTGGATACAGTGCAATGTTAACATATGTTGTCTTTGTCTGTATGGGGTGTGTTGTTCAAGCTATACCTGGACCTTGGGGAGTCCAAAATATTAAACAACTTAAAGTGACTACACGTAAACAGATGGGAAGGAGTCCCTAAAAATATATTTTTAACCAACAAAAAGTGTTTTACCTAGTTGCTGTATCATGCCATGGAAATAAATTTGATTTAATTCTAATGAATACTTGCATGTTTCTGTTGAAATTGGCAGATTAATCGCTGATGAAAATAACAGTAAATGTTCGATATCTGTCAACACAGTGTGTCGCAAACATGTTTTGAAAATGTGAAAAATTATCATTTACTGTAGGAACTGTTTCAATGTACCTGCCATTGTTAATTCAAGTAGTACTTTTTATAATGAAGTGTATTGTAGTCCAATTAAAGTAGGGTACCGGTCTAATGCAGTGCAGCATTCCTCTCTGGTCACAAAGCAACTGCTCTTTGTTAACATCTCGTCCATCGAAACAAAATATTAGTGCAAGTCACTCAGTATTGAATGTTTTTTTTGTGATGAATCAGGTGCCTGGATAAAACAAGAACTTGCCCTTTAAGTCTCCAGTGGAGGAACTGCAGTGCAAACACTGGCAAAATGTCCAGATGGAAGATGGGAGGGATGAGTAAGGCGTTCACAGATCCCTTCTGTTTGGCCCCATTGAGACAGAGGGAGACGAGATTGGATGGGTCCGGGGGAGTCAGGTTACTTATCGGCCCATTCTACTCCAAAGAAGCGGTGGTGTAAAAGATGCAATACTCCCTATGGGAAACCTAATCCAGACCCTGCTGCCAGCTGTCATTCTTTAGCTCCAGGGTAAAATCGCAGGTATCGCCTTACCCTTCAATCCTTACCTTAATCATAGCAGGAAATAGGAAATTAGACACACGTTGTTCTGTACTATACCTCAACATCTTCTATGTAATTTGAGGATTTTGATTTTATGCATTGATAGAAGGTTTACATATCACAAAAGAGCAATCCCACGGGCAAAACTTCTTACAAGTACCGGTTGTACAACTCATGAGATTTTTCTTACAAAAATCACAGAGGAAAAATGTAAAGACTCACATCAGTGACCACAACATTACCTCTGTGTGTGCAAGAAAATATACACACATATATCTTTCCTAACATTTTATGAGAGTATTTTAGTATAACCACAGCAAGCCAGAGCCTAACTATTGAGATGAAATACCCTGATCACAAAAAGATCAAGATGGTTAAGATAAAAAAAGGGAGCAACATTGAATCATGCAATTAATATTCTATCATTTGATCTACAACCATCCAATGTTCAATGTTTGATAGGTATAATACTTATTTGCCGTGTATAGCTGAAGTAATTACTACATGAATTAATTAGTCGATCGAAAAAAAAAGAAGCAAAAATTAGGCTTAAAGGCTTAAATTGGTAATATTTGTTGGTTTTCTTAATTGTCTGATCGTAAACTGCAAAACCTTTGGTTTTTGGACTGATAAGGCCTTTTATACACCGGGGGCGTGACGAATAGACGACATTCGCCTGTGAATATTATATGTATAGGGCTTTTATTGTGAAAGGTAAGAACGCAAGGAGTGGATCTGGTCTGCGCTGCCTTTGTCAAGGTTGAAAGGAGTAATAAAGTTTGCTGTCCTGGTTCGGACTATGGTGCCTCTGTGTTGTTGCTTCATAAACAAAGGCGCAACTCAACCCGTTCCACACAACGTGATTGGTTGATGCCTTTATTCGCCGTGCGAAAGATCAGAAAATCAAACTCATTAAAAAAATATATATATGTTTTTTTGGCACATAATATTAACGTTCTGTGTGAAAAAACTCCTGACAAAAACTGTTCGCAAAAATATATTGACGTGCAAATTAATCACACAAAAAAAATACAGTAAAGGCCTTTAGTCAGCCAAAAAAAGCTATTGAAATGTGTCAAATTGGGCTCTGGTGAATTGTGATGGCTCTTTTCTAATGTTTTGTAGACCAAACAACACTGACTAATTGAAGAAATAATCTGCAGATTAATAGATAATGTAAACAATCATTAGCTGCAGCTCTATTGCCAAGACAACCAAATTCATAGGAATTTGTCTTAAAGTACTGAAAACTGTCAAGTATCTTTCGAAGCCAAAATCAAGAACTTTGACTCAAACTGAAGGTGTCATCAGGTTTTTAATCCTGAAATGGCTCCAACGAGAAGAAATCAAGTACAACTATCAAAGTCTAATTTTCCAGGTAAAACCATAGGAGCAAGATTGTTTCTTGCTGTAATCTAATCTCACTTTAATCTAACAAACACGGTGAGGCTATTTGAAATTTTAGTTTTTCTGTGGCGTCGAGCTTTGGAGAACACTCTACCACAACGTCCTGTATATTTAATCTGTGTTAATCCCTCATGTTTTCTTTTGCACTGGCAGCCTGATCTATACTTAAGTGAGACTGAAACTAATGGCATTGTTACAATGTACACCTGACAGAGGTAGTAGCTAGGTAGAACAAAGGCTGACAGAAGAACTGATCAAGTGACAGACAGGAAGCAGCAGAGTGATAGATAGAGACATAAAGGGAGACAGTCAGAGCGAGTCTGAGCTGACCTTGCCATGATAATCTAATCCCTGTCGAGAGTGCTTTTTTTAGAGAGCAAGTTAATGCCAGCAGATTATACTCCAGTGTCTCCCACACTAGCCAATCCACACTGAAAAGAGAGTAGGTCCATAGTGGATTCTCAGACCTACCTCAGCAGATAAATTAACTTCAATAATACAAAGCAAAATTATTCATTTGAAAACTCTATTCATCTTTGCCTTTCTGCTTTCAGCTGCATTGTTCAGTTAGTTTCTGATGTCTGCATTTGGGCCTGCATGAGACATCTTGTGTATTTTCTAGTTCACATTTCCACAACAGGTAAAATCTCTGCCAAGAATCGCTCTTCTCTTTGTGTGCTTTATAGCACTAAGGGGCATCCATCTATAATAAAAGGCCACTCATTGAGCAGCTCATCTCATGCTATGAAGAGTAATCCCTGTATATGTTGTGTAACCGAGTGCAGAGTTGGACAAGGAGGGGGATGGGCACGAATGTGCGCAACTTTGTCCGAGCTTGTTGACTGTTGAGCTCATGGCTGTCTAATCTCTTAGGTACATTAGGCTGTTGGCCCACAGCATTGTGCTGCTTCACTGTTTTATATTCAATTAACTCATTCTAGGAACGGTGTTGGTCTTGAATACGAGTTATGCCCAGGTTATACATTTTTACCAGGTGCTGTTGAGGCATATGTGTCATATCATATTGTGCTCATTAATATGTACAACACGGAACAGTGTGTCTAATGCTAGGGAAATCAATAACGTGTTTTGTTATTCAAGTAATTCTGTATCATTTTCGTGAACTTGAAATGGAAGCTCGTTTTGCTCACAGACCTGGATGTTGAGTATGATAACTCGTGTTGGGTAGTCATTAAACATGTCGTCTTATGCAAGCACCTGGGAGTGTGTGTTGACTCCCCTACATCTGGAAGGAGTCGTGGTTTTCAACTGCATAAGCAGTGAATCAGCAGAGATTACATTTTCTGCATACTTGCTCCAAAACACCCCAAAAAAATAGATAAGAAACATTTTTTTGCTGGAGCATCATTCTTTACAGGTGTTCAATATGGCGGCCTGTCGGGTCTTTAATTTTCATTTCATTAAGACAATGACTTCCAGTATGACCAGTTAAGGATTTATTCATATTTCAGAAAGTTGCTCAGGTGTTATTAGTTTGTTAGGTACAGTAAAGGTAAAAGTGCAAGCTGCTATAGGTCAACAAATGCATTTTAGACATTAGATATAAAACATTTACTGTGGGTAGGGGGAAAGAAAATCGATACAGCATATAATCGCGATATTTTGGCAAGGAAAAACTGACATGGCCATTTTCAAAGGGGTCCCTTGACCTCTCACCTCAAGATATGTGAATGAAAACTCTATACTCTGTACTCTAAACTGTATCTTATTAGATAAAACAAATGTAGACAAACTGCATAATTTGCAGTTGAAAAAATTTAATAAATCGCAATATATCCTAATATATCTTATCGAAATACTCAGCGTATTGCAAAATGTTTAAAAATCACAATAAGATCATATCGTGACTTAAGTATCGCGTTAATATCGTATCGCGGGGCCTCTGGTGATTCCCACCCCTAACATTTTCAATAAAAAAAGATTGATGATTATTTAGGAGAAATTTACCTTTAAATGTAATAGACAGTTGTTTCACACAACTGAATCTGTCCGTAAATAATATGACAATCATTCCCATCACACCTTGGAGTGAGGGCAGGATAGTTAGCCTCCAATAAGGGAATTGATACTGTATACAAAGTTGCTATGAAAATATGAATTAATCAACTCACATTATTCACTGTAACCTGTAACATGTTACACTAGAATATTAGGAATCCGTAAAAATCTAGTTTCTTTAGCGGTGACTTTGCCTTCAGTATGCAGTTCAATATTTATTCTGAGACAAGCAGCCTACAGGAACTTGACTTTGCCATTTTTATGATAGTATTTTCTATAATTATCTAATAGCTGACACAATATTTTTTTAAAAGTGATTTGATTTTTCTGCACGATTACATTCACAGTGCCCACAGCAGACAGGTTTACTCTGTTTTATGAAAGCTAAAAGGACTTGAAGATAAATAGGATGACATTTACAGCAAAGAAAACATTCTCCTTTTTGTGTATTAATTTGATGTTATGCCTCGGTTGTGTCTGCGGTTGTTGGAAACAGACAGGATTATTGGACACAAAACGGTAGATGCGAGATGAGGCTTAGCGAGTGACTGTGGCTTTGAACACTAGCATAAGGACAGTCACATGCTATCTCCAGTCAGGGGTATGTTGGCACAGGCTTGTTGCTGGTTGTTGAGAATATTTGGATGACTTCAGCACATACACACACACACACACACACACACACACTCAGGCATGCACACTGTGCATGTAGCACAGTCACATACAGTACTTGCTTCTACCAGTCTACATTTGCAGAATTTTGCAGATATTAGCTATGAGTGGACATGTCTTGCTTACAAAATAAAGGTATGTGAGGTATTTTGGTGTGTCGGATGCAGTAGCATCTTGCAAAGCGAATTCAGGGGAAATGCTATTTACAGATCCCGGCAGGAAATTACACCCACAGTTAGTGCAGCAACCAGGCACACGGGCAAAGTGCACACACATAAACACACCGACAGTGGATATTTTCATACACACACATCACAGCACACAGGCTCTCAGCATCAGTGCCCTGGCCATAGGGAGTTTGTGCTGAGCTGGTTGGGACGTCAGGATGAATCAATGCGAGGACAGCTGACTGGACATGCCTATTCATCTGCCAAAGAAAAGAGAGAGAAAAAGGGAGCGAGGGATTCTAAAAGAAATGAGTTAAGCCCCCGGAGCAACATATTTGGCTATCTGCATTACTTAACATATCCTGCAAAAAGGGGCTTTCAGTAGATATGGGATGAGAGCTGAAGAGGTGGAAAAAACAGTGATGTACAAAAAACTGGAGTGTTCAAATTATTTCATAAGATTGATTTTCAGAAATGCAGTGAACAAATTGTGTTTAACACAAACACTATGCATTTGTCTTGTATGATTGTGCAAAAGTATGGTACTGCAGATGCAAAAATATATAGCACACACTAAGCACGTAGGCTGCTCTGACAAAGGCATAAGCTCATACTGTAGAGGCGGCTAACTCCATACTGATGGCCCGTTTATTCCCATCTGTTGCCCTCAGCTCTCTGACTTTATCCCCATTGTGGTAACTCATTACATTCGCCTTAACCTTAACCCCTTAATTGCCACCCTCCAGTTTTCCTTGCACGTCCTCCCCCTCTTGGAGACAGTGTGCCACATTGCCCATGCACTAATCTGACGGCGTCTGCCTACCAAACACCTGCCACGGAAAAACCTCCGAAACTCCTCCCATATTCCAGATACAACACCCATTCCAGCGTGAGCGGATCAGCACACATGACCGCAGGCAG
>CAKALG010020283.1:4002-18277 GCA_916700815.1 Helicolenus hilgendorfi | reverse complement strand
CACAGCGACACGCATGGTGTTGCTCTGGAAAACAGTAGGAAATAGGGATTAAGTCTGCATCTGATCTTGTTCTTGTGTCAGCAAAATAATATCTTAGTTTCTATAACAATCATTGACTCTATAATGAGGATTTATGTATCGTGGTATTTCATGCCAACTGCAAGAATAAGGCTACGTTCACATTACAGGAAAATGTGGCCCACATCTGATTTTTTTTTTGCTCTTGTGTGAGACAGATTTGATTGATTTTCAGAGTAGTGTGGACACAGAAGTCCAATTTTTTCATCAGATCTGGGCCACTATAAAGTGAAATAGCAGCCATAAGGAAAAGTCTTTTTTTAGGAGTCATACAAAGTTATACATTATGATTTAGGAGTATCATGAAACGGGGAACCCAGATCTGTTAAACTGAGCAATATGTTAACAGAGTCTGGCAGTCACCGGACTCCAACGATTCCAGTGTGTATTTTCGGAACAATAGGTAGTCCCCCATGTGTGTGACGTTATTGGTTGCATGTGAGGCAATTCAGGGCATAGATCCGTTCACACTGATGTCAGATATAGTTATGCTGCTATAGGCCTAGACTGCCGGGTGACTTCCTATGACACACTGAGCTCCTTTCTCCTTCTGTGTGTATATATATATATATATATATTCATGTCCCATTCATTGTTACCAACTTGATTTCTTCCCCGTAGTCCTTGTGCTTTCTCGTCTCGCAGGTAACCATGGATCGGGGGTTACACCTGGATCTGGATTACACCTGGATTGTGGTTGCATCTGCTGCCTGCTTGACACCAACTGCTACCATCATTAATTAATTCCGTCTGTCCGAGGGACTACCAAGGCTAAGCGCCAAAGTGGCAGCCTGGAGAATGAGACTTGTCGGTCACCGCCAAAGACATCTAGAACTCCCAGCAAGCATGCTGGTGCTGTGGAAACCAACGCACGCTATTGATTTTTTTATTAGTCCTCGTCTCTGCTAGTCTCTGCCGCCCACCCAGAGCCCGGTTCTGCTCCAGATTTCTACCCGCTAAACGTGGAGTTTTTCCTGGCCACAGGGTTGGGTCTCTAAACTATAGCGTACAGTCTAAGACCTGCTATATATGTAAAGCGTCTCAAGACGCTATATAAAAATAAATTGAATTGAATAGATATGGGTCACTTCAAACATGAATGTGAACAATCTAAGCAGAGAAACAAACGGAATTGATCATTAAGCCCTACAATGTGAACGTAGCCGAAGAGAACTTTCTGAACTTTGCCCTCAGATTACCAAAGAAGCAACTCACTGCTAACTGAACAGCAAAGAGAGCTGGGTGAACTCCTTGCCTCTTACACACAACACACACACACACACACAAAACACACTGTCGGCTTAATCCCAGCAATTACTCTGCTGTGACTGTAGCGGAATAATTTGGGTTGAGCCAAGTCACTGTAGGCGGGCCCTTACAGCAGAGCAGGAATGCTCCTCTGCACTGCCAAGATTACCTGCCAGTCAAGGCAAGAAGTACCCAACTCTCATTCAGTAAGCTCGTATTCGCCTTGGTCTCATCACTGGGCAAAATGTCAACTGAATAAACTTAATCTTTATGGAGGAGACGTTTCACTGAAGAGACAGAGTTTGTGCTTTTTTTCCCCAGTTTCTTGTGTCAGTATTGCTGCATTCAAACATGAAGCGTATTTTCGCCTTGCGTTACTCACACGAGTTTGACCACCGGGATAATTTGTATTCAGTCGCATCACTCGTGCTAGATGTGCCAAAGAGGAGGAGTTTACCTCCATGTTGATACCAACAATGTTTCATCAACCGCCATTGCTTCTTTTTTGTAAATGTTGCGGAAGTCCCAGATACGTCGGAAAACCAAATACTGACGTGTCTGGGTTCATAACATCATCCGGCAGCTATTCACTGCAAGCCACACGTCGCTACAGCGGTATGAATCCCAACAAACAGATTGGTTATTTAATTGCATTAAATGGATAAGAAAAATGCCAAAATAACTACATAATGATGCAGATTCGTACGCAAATTTCTTGCTCGAGTTGAAATATTTCACAAATTTTGAGTATTCACGTTGCCCGGACTAAACTCATGTCTATTCGGCTCTTTGTGTGGACCTTTTATGTAATCGCATTATGTGAAATGTTTCCTTTGTGTTTGGTATGAATGCCCCATAAGATACCACATTTTAAGTCCTAAATGAGGGGTGATGCATTCTGGCGTTATAATAGCAAAACCTGCACCTGAGCAAGAGAACTTATTGACCAAATAAAACAGCAGAGCACTTGAGCACTGACGCATTACTTCTTGCTCCTTTGAGAGTCACTTCATAGTAAATGCAGACTCGCACTTGCATCTAAAATGTAATTGGATGCTGTGAAGTCCTTGTCTTGTGTGAGAATATTACTACAAGTGGAGAAGACATTGTAGCACTCTCCTATCACAGAAAACATGCACAATTAAATTAAAAACCCTGCTTCTCTTCTTTTTTAATATGTGATGAAATTACTGCATAAGCTAATAACAACCCAGGATAATGACAGGCCTTAACGGCAGTAAATGTAATTCATGTATCCAACGGCAAAACTACATTAACCTCTACACAGAAAGTCTTGAAGGGCACAAAGAGCAGTGATTTGTGTGGAACGAATCTCCCAACTCAATCAAGCAGTGTGTGCTCTCATAGGAACTTATTTCTTTGCATGAGCAGCCATAAACTTATCACATAAACTTTGATGCCAGATAAATGTAGCAGCAAGCTTCTATTGATTTAAAGATATTAGGGTTGGGCAATAACGGTATATACCATAGGACAGTAAAAAAGTGTCCACCAGGATAGATTTGCCAATACCGTGCAATTTTGTGATTCTTGTTTGATCTCGCAAATCCAGCTGCCTCGCAAGGTAACGTGATTTGAGCAGACAGAGGAGAGTGAAGTTGTAAATACAGAGCAGGAGGAGGTGGAGGCATCCCAACCCAACATGATGAAGAACTCACAGCTGTTTTTGTTTGTATGGAAGTTCCAAATAAAAGAAGATAATAATCAAATGTGATAAAGTGCAGTGGTTATTTTAAACCATTTCATGATATATACCGTTACCACGATATAAAATTACTTATACTGTGATAGATTTTGGCCATATCATCCACCCATAAAAGACACTAGTTCTAGCTCTAAATTAGATCAACGTTAGCAGGGTGAACATGTTGAAGTATGCAGTACCTCTCCTTCCAGGTGTGTGATGAGCACACTAATGTTGGGGATCATTAATTCAGGCACCAGGGCGCCGAGTTCTGCGATGAAGGAAGCCAAAGCTTTGACCCCTGACGCCTCTCTAGCGAGCTCCTCACTTGACCTCTGACCAATCTCCCTGAAGGATGGGAAAAAATAAGGTATGAATCCAAGCATGGTCATTTGCTTTTTTGCAGCCAAATAATCAGATTTCCACAAACCGATTTACAAAGAGGATGACTTGTTGGGAACTTGATATGCACACAAATTATGTGTACTGACCTTATGACTTCTCCTATGATCGCCCTGGCTCCATACTCTGTGACCCACACAAACACTGCCTGGGCAAACACGGTTGACAACTGCTCAAAGTGTTGCAGCAACTGGATCACCTTTACACTTGCACCTGTAAGAGTTTAGAGAGAATTTACACTAAAATCTAAATGTACAATGCATGCTGAATAACAGGAGGTCCTGCAATGTTGCTTTTAAATATGAAACCGACAGGGTTGATATGCTCCCTCAGTTATAAATCTTGCTCACAGGTACAGCATGTGACTGTGAGACTAACCCAGGAGGTGGTTGTACTTCTTGATTAGCAGCCCCAGTAGGTGGATTATACCATCTCTGGTGGGTTTGCTCTTGACATGGCTGATGGTTGGGTTCTCAAGTAGTTTATAGCAGCAGCAGGTCACACAGCTGAGAGAAGAAAGGGACAGAACAAAGAATCAAATGTTTGTTCATGTTGTGTTACAGTAAAACCTGCACAAACGCAACTTGAAGCCCAGGCCAAACTATACATTCATTACACAAAGTTCTGCATCCATTAGAACATTTAGCAGAATTATACAGACAGTGTTTATGATGGTTCTTGAGGCTGACCACTTGGGCTGCCCCCTCTTAGACAATTAGTTAACTAATCGGTCGTTTTGGTCTTAGTCAAAGATTTTGTTAGTCCATTGGTCGTTTTTCTTATGCTTTTTTCATGCTGAATGACTTATTTCCAAGAAACTTATGAGCACATCTCTGGTAAACACAAGATTTAAAGTGGTGCTTTTGTGTGATTCTTTGTGGAGAAACTCAGTTTCACAGATCTGTCGATTAAATCAACTAATTGATTTGTCAACAACATCGTATGAGTGTTAGTCAACTAAGAATTTATTTGGTTGAGGAAAGCCGTACTAACCACTAAAGACATGTTTTTTGTGATCTTTTGCGAAGAGATTAAGTATTAAGAGGTTCTAATACTGACATGTGGACTAAAAACGAACTAGTATCTTCTGTAGGAAACAACATTCACTGCATATTGTTTCTGCTGAAAATATAAAGCTAGGACTGTGAGGAAATGTTCACAATGGAAACACTAAGTAGAGCAATTTAACGCGGTTCCAAGATCATCTAACCTTATTAGGTTTGGTGCAACATTAACAATGGAAAGGCAAAGATCATTTTCATAAAAGCTCCAATTAAGGCTACAATGTTATCAATGCCGGGCAGAGATCCGGAGAATAAAGTGGGAAATTACACCAACTAATTATATTAAGACAGCTTAGTCTGATGCTGTACTGAGTTTCTCTCCCAGAGCTCCCCAGTCAGTAGAGTACCTGACAAACTCTTCCTCCACCAGGGAGAGGTTCCAGAGGGAACGGATATCCAGCTGGAGGAGCTCGATGAGGGCCTGCAGCACCGCCTCTCTCTCAGAGTCCCACTGCAGCAGTCCTTCTCCACCACCTTTGCCTTTTTTACCACCCTGTGCAAGACAGACGAAACCTGATAAATTCAATCTGTTAGGCTTCATAGATAATCAACTCAAAAAGTCTGACACAAGACAATGAAATTAACATAATACATGCCCTCAGGTTACCAAAGACTGTAATTCATACTTGCCAAACCAACTATATTGAGACTATAGCCTCTTGCCAGCTGATACATTTACACCCATACAGCAACACACACGAAGACAAACAAACATCCACACATTGTTTGACATCTCCTACCTGTCCCACCCCATTGCTCTTGGGGAGGGCAGAGGTTGTAGAAGGTGTCAAGTTAACTGTGGATGGGCCCTTACAGCAGTGCAATAAAACTCCACCACACCACCAAGATTACCCATCTAACAGCAGGCTCGAGGCCATAATCTCCTGGTCTGACTGGATCATCAAACTTGCCATGATATCATCATGCGGGCATTTAAAACAAACACTTGTAACTGAATTAATGCTTTAAGTATTTTCTTAGCTAGGTGTCTTGTAAACATACCTTCCCAGGTGCCGTGACAATACTCTGTCTATGGGAGTCACTCTCAAAGATCTCTGTGAGTTTGCAGAGCAGGTAGACACTCATCTTAACTGCATTAAGTTTCTCTTTACGCTCTGCAGCTGAGACGGAGGTGGAGAGGAGAAGAGCTGGCAAGGAAGCAGCCAGGCCACTAACCACTGAAAAAAAAAAAAATCCAGTGATCACCATGATGTATTCCCTGAACAGACATGATTCAAACATTTTTAATACCGTTATCTAGAAATCACAACTTAATGACATTATCTTGAGAAAATGAAAAAGTTTGATCGAGCTGACAGCATGGACGTCAGTGAAGGACTTGATGAAGTTAGCAGAGATTTTGTATCTGTATGTAGTTAATGATGTCGTCAACTCAAATGTATCAGTCATTGCCAGGTATTATTCATTTAGTTTTTCCCCCAGCAACCAAAAAAAAAAAAATCGAAGAATAACGACATTTCCCTCACAGTTTTGTGGTATTTTCTTTTAATCTATAAGGGACACAGGTAACATGTTTTATACTGCTTGTGAATATGATCAATTTAATCTTATTTCCATATATTGTATGTACCGTTGTTAACATCTTGTTTTAAAAACAGCATATCAAGGTTGTATTGTTGTCTATTTAAACGTAGAAACATGAAAGAAAAGGACCAACCTTGTATTAGTAACTCCAGAGTATCTTCTTTCACAGCCAGGTCCACTGACCTGCAGTGCCTTAAAAAGTAAAGACAGAAGTTTTGAACTCATACAGTTCTTAATAGCAATATCTAGAGCAAGCTTTAGATTATAAATACTTACTGCAACACGCTGTAGCCTGTGTCAAAGTGTTCCAATATACACAAAGGACCCTGGTTTCTCAATGCTGCCTTAAATTCTGTGTGAATATGAAACAAAACCAGTCATGAACACACTATCCCAAATGAAAAGGGCTGACAAAGAGCAACTAAGTCTACTACTTACTACTGAGGTAGGGTGGCAGCTGTTTTGGGGACACCACATCCTGAACAACGTACTGGTTGATACCCCCAGACTTCACCAGGTCACCCGAGCACACGGGCACAAAAAAGTCCCACGACATCCCTGCGTCAAGAGCAAGAAACAAAGACACATTAGATTAAGTTTGTTTGCTACTTTAACTAGGTACTTCGTTAGCATTTCATTCATTAATTTCATTCTCACTGTGCAATATCATTTTCCACTTGTGCAATTTTGTTAATAGTCTGTTTATTGTCAATACTGTATATAATGCTCCTATTTTTTTACTTCCTTCTATGTAAATGGTTATATTTTGTACTCAACTACGTTTATTTGGCACTTACAGTTACAAGTAGCCTATATATGCGCAATACTTTACAACCAATCTAGTAGCAGTAGTAGTAGTAGTATACAAATAATCTAAAATTGGCTCCACATTGACAAACTGCAACATTAAAATGCTCTTACATATATTCGTTAGTGATAAAATCAGTATGATATAATTCTATAATAATCACTGTGAAAGGAGCTATTCTGATTAATGAGTACTTTTACTTTTGATACTTTAAGTACATTTTCTTATCTTATCTTACTTTGTTAGCATTGCAAAGGATGTATCCCTATATGTGTCTAGAAGGGAACCCGCAAGTTGGGTAAACTCTCGCGAGATGGTTAAGGTTAGGCATTGATCTCGAAACAGGCAACAAGTCTCGTTTTTGCAAATCGCAACTTGAGGGCTACCTTCTAAACACGACTGTAGCTAACATTAGCTATATCGAAGTAACGTTAGTATTTGATCAAATTAACTTAATATTTTAGTCGGTTATTGAGTGCACAAGACTTACCACTAACTGACCAACTAATGCTAGTCGGTATGGCTGATTTCGTAAAAGATGTTTAGTAAAAAACAGTATTTTTATTATCCAAACATACATGTTTGTACCAGAGACTAATGCTAACAACGCCAGCATGCTAACTAGCTGCTAACTGCGTAGCTTCAACCGTTGGCTGTATAACTGTATTATCTAACTGAAACGAATGCCGCTACACATAGCCAACAGCTGTTTTACTAAGGTATAAAGGTAATGCTCACCTGTGCCGGCTGTAGTCCCTTTCGCCACAGTGAAGACGGTATAGTCTGAAGAGGGTATAGTGCTCTGCTCTCTCTCCGCCGCCTGCAAGCTGTTTGAACCCGCAGCTTTTCAAACTTGTTTGGATATCGCGCCAAATCAACGTAATTCTGACGTCACACGTTAGCGTGGTTACGTTGTTACGTGACGCTGCCACCTGCTGGACATCCATCCATCCAGCCCAAAGAAAACAACAACAAAAAAACACATACAAAGGACCACAAAGGCAAGATTTTTTTGAGGTAGTAGCTGTATTCAAATGATTGACAACACAATCACCCCCTCTCCACTGTACCAATGTTTCAGCTACAGAGATGACAATACTTTTCACGAAATGTCTTACTTTCTATACAGCACTCAATCAAATGTTAAAATGAAATGGTTTAAACTCACTACCCACAGACGACTAATACTGTCAGGATGCAGCATTCGTCTTCGTGTTCTTTTGCCCTCTTGTTATACTTAAAACTAGTGTTCCAAGGCTAAGCACAAGAAACTAACTATACAACAAAGCAAAAAAAATGGCCTAACTGTTTTCAGAGAAAATACTTAAATTTTGTAGTCGTACATGTGAATATAGTATAAAGTATTGTGACAACTTGGGCTTTTAAACCATAAGGGGCAGTTGTAGTGTTTATTATTCACTCGTAAAAAACAAAATGTTAAAAAATAAATCACAATAAGAGCACCAAAGGCAACGAAAAAAAAATTAACCGTTTAAAAAAAAAAAAATCAATATTTAAATACATTTGTAATCACTTGGCTCCTTCACACACACTGCATCAGACCAAGGCAAATTACGTAAAACAAAAGAAAAAGCACCAAATGTTAAGTAAGATGAGAAACAAAAATTCTAGTAACTAATGAAGAAATATTCTTCTCATTTTCTATCTGATCTGTGTCCACGTTTTGTTCCAGCTGTTTTTATTTTCTCTTTCTGTCTTGAGAGCATCGTGGACAATACCTGTATAGAAAAAAAATAAAACACACCGCAAAAAACATTTAGTTGACTTGTAATAATTTACACTTTTATTGCACACATTGAAGATAGGATAGTACATTACAGCCTGCGTTTCTTACCATTTGCCTCTTGGTTTGGTTGTCAGGCCCACGCATGCAAAATGGAACCACTCAATGGAGCACTGGAGTAAAGACAAAACACGATAAAGTACTGTTAAGTATTCCTGCAAATGGAGCACTTAGTCGAGACAAAACGATTCAAAATACAAAATCAAAAACAAAATCTATCTTTTCAAGGAGAGATGTCACATGTGTGTAGAGTGGCCTCTGCTAATGAATCACTCGCTCTGTCATCTGTGACCTTATCCATAGAGGAAGAGGCACGAGACTGCAGGACTCCTACGCCTCTTAATTTAAGGTTAACATCTAGGAAATATATGTAAGGGAAAGGATGTACATCTACTCTATGTACAATAACTGATTATTGATATAAACATTATTAAAACTTAGATTTTTTTAGCATGATTCTTATTTCATTTTCTCAATTACATTAGGTACATTGTTGTTGACCTTTGTGATACTTGAATGGTATTTAATGTTAATGTTATTTAAATAAATACAAACATTAAATCACAAGTTGTTTGGAAATGTCATTCACATTAAAGATCACATGAACTGAATAAATACATTGTTTGTGTTCTCAGATGTATTGTATGTTTTTAAAAAATTGATTTTAGCATATTTTTATACCCTTTTTCTCTTGCTGTAACCTGATTTTGCTTTTGGGAATGCTTAGAAATGTAGAAAAATCCAATAAAATATGATTATATGATATGGATGACTATAGGCAATGCAACTAAGCAGCAATAGGAAAAACAGACAGAGAATTCACAAGGTAAAAACCAATATAGAAAACCATGAACACTCAGTTTGTACAGATACAAATGATAATGTGTTATGATAATAATCACTTTTATAACCACAATTGTACCTAATTATTATCTTTACTACATAATTGTTGTCTGTTATTAAATACTTTCTTTGTATGTATTTTTGTATAGTGGCTTCTGTACTTGTATTTGCAATGAGCACTGCGTTGTGAGCTCTTTTCTCCTCTTTTATTTAATTTATCCCAGTTCCTTTTACTTATTTCTATGTTTATGGTTTATAACAGCCGTCTCTTCTACCAGAGACCCAAATATATATATTTATATATACGGATAAAATATTATTTTCCACGTTGTCCGCCTCCACCTCTTCTGTAAGTGCAACTGATGTACTGTAAAGCATTATTTATCCACAAAAAATAAAGTAAAGAGCAATGTCAGTGTCCTATTTGGGGTGTTTATCCCATCTACTTTTAAATACTCAAACCAAATCCTTCACAATAAGTCAATGGTTTGTGGCAAGTGTCAAGTTTTCTAATCCATCTTTTCTCTAATTGTTTCCTTTGTGATACAGACCACCTGGGGTTGCTGTGAATCACTGTGACTTTTACCGATGCCCATGATTAATGCATGAACTTTATTTTGTATTCTATCAATCTGTAACCCCACCCACTATATATTCATGTCTAAATATCAATAAAAATGTATGACAAAACTCACATCAGTGTTGTCACAGCCGATCATCTCGCCGTAAGAGACCTGATGACACAGACAGTAGGTGGGCTCGTTGGGGTCCACGGGCATGTCCAGCACATCAGATGGATGCACATTCCCGAAGTTGGTGGCAGGGCTGTTGAATTCACCTCTGATGACGAGGGAAAGTATTGAAAGTGAGAAAGGGTTATTGAGAAATAAAAATAACTAACAACGATCAACTTCAAACGTGAAAAATAAACATCACAAGCTGGAAATTAGATACGCAACGTACGGCTGGAGAAGTTTGACTTTCTTCTGTGCAGTCTTAGGACTGCCATCTTCATCTGAACTCTTCACTTTAGACCTTGTTTTAGCTGTCTTCTTTTCCTTCTGTCTGGTTTCAACTGGAATTACACAACCACTTTATTATTCCACCAAGTTTGGTTTTGGCTGCCCTGTCAGTCCTCAGTGCAAAGAAATAAAAAGATATTAGGCGAATGTAATGGACACATACCTTTCTTCCCCTTACTAGAGGTGGAATCATAGTCCGTGCTCTCGATCTGCTTTTCCTTCAGGTCAGCCTCAAACCGAGCCAGGTCTGTGTCAAGACGTCTGATGTGTTTGTCGACCTGCAAAAAAATAGAACTTCAGCTGACTGTTGCACGTGGGTCTCTCAATGGTTTCCCCAACATATTACCAACAGTTGTATGTAAAACATGATGTTAATTTATTTTACAAGATACTAACCATCTCATAGGTCTGCATGGCCAGTTGCACCTTATCATCTCCAAACTCTTTGCATTTACTGTAAGACTGCTGAATCTGCCTCAGGATGGACAGCTTTTGTTCAGAGGACAGAGTCCGGGCGTTGGCTGTGTACTCTTTAGCCAGAGAGTCTATCTGTCCCTTTAGATCTAAATGAGAGACAAGTCAAATTAAGTCAAGTAAAACTCCTAAAACAACATTGTAGCTGTTAAGTCAATGTGAAACTAATACTTAAAATAAAAATTACTTCTCAAATATACAGGAAATATTGCAATGACAATATACTTAAATATTAGGGTGCACTATATTCACTTTTTTAATAGTTGTGTATCACAGCTGGTACCATTAACTATATTCAGTTTTAACAGTTTTCTTCATCTCCTTGTATTTTTATATCTGGTATATTTTTTTGTACTTTGCACTACTAACTTTTTTACTGCCTTTTTTACCAACATGTTTTGCACTATGGAACTGTAATGCTGGAAACTTGAATTTCCCTTGGGATCAATAAAGTTACTATCTATCTATCTATCTATCTATCTATCTATCTATCTACCGTGGACATCAGTTGTGACCTGAAGAAGTTAAAGTATCCAGTATTTCAAAAGAAAAAGGGCTAACATTAGAAAGAAAAATCGTTCTTATTCCTTCAATCATCTTGACCCCTCAGAGTTAATTTGGCGTCCTTTTGAGGGACCCCGACCCCTAGGTTGGGAACCACTGCATAGATCACATTGTTCAAACATGAGACATAAAAGTGTCTCAATGTGCTTTAACAGGTCTCTTTAACAGTACAGCCAGACATGCATTTTCACACCATTTAAACCATTAAAACAGCACAGTACAGTAATGACACAGCTCATTGTCCTCACCCTCTGTGCGTTGATCTAGATCCCTCATCAAATTGAAGTTTCTCTGCAGCTCGAAGGGCAAGTTTTCTATGCCTGGTGTTGATGAGGAGGAGACAACAGACAGATTAACCTCTGTGAGACCAACATGAACACATGAATGCAGAGCAGGACAGCTAGCTTAATCATGTGCTGCTGGATGATCACATTAACATAACGCTTCAACTAGCAGTCAAACATCAAGGGGCAATTTGCGTGTTACATTAACGTAAACTAGGTGCAGTAGAGTTAATGTGCTGTTTAATCTCAATCTGCATCATCTCCCCGTTAACGGTGCGATGTTTTATTCCAGCAACTAGTCTGAGCCTAAACCCGCTGACCGCTGAGGAAACGGTTAGATAAGTCTGTTCCGGACGGTGGTTGTCCGGAAGATCCGCTACCCAACGAAACACAGAATATAAAAACGAGCTAAAGTAGGTTGAAATGTTTTTCCCAACACGTTTAACGCGTAATAAACAGCTTACTGTCCAAATAATGCTCCAAATACATCCCCGCCGCCATCTTAGAAAATGTAAACAACACAGCTTCCGGTCCGAAATGGAGCAATCTGATTGGCTGCTGCTTCCACTCGCTCTTTACAACACTAAACGGTTTACAGCACATTAATACACTATAAACACTTTACAGCACATTAATACACTATAAACACTTTACAGCACATTAATACACTATAAACGGTTTACAGCATATAAATACACTATAAACGGTTTAATGCACATAAATACACTATAAATGCTTTACAGCACATTAATACACTATAAACGCTTTACAGCACATTAATACAGCATAAACGCTTTACAGCATATAAACTCACTATAAACGCTTTACAGCACATTAATACACTATAAACGCTTTACAGCACATTAACTCACTAACAACACTAACAGCACATTAATACACTATAAACGCTTTACAGCACATTAACTCACTAACAACACTAACAGCACATTAATACACTATAAACGCTTTACAGCACATAAACTCACTAACTCACTGGTTTATATATTTATCAAGTAAAAAACTTAATTTATGCAATCAATATTGTCTTGGACATTTCATTACTGAAGACATGACAGATGATATTTATAGGCACTTCCTGTTTTTCAGTTTTTTTGTTTAGTTTTTTTACATTTATCCTTTGATATTGCAATATATTGTTATTAATTTATAATTTACATAAGTTATTATTATTTTTATTTGTTTGTTTGTTTTATTGACACAACAAACATTAATCACTTCTTTATTGTTATTTTTAAATATCTATATATTGTAATTTGCGTAATGAATTGTGTATGTGTATATATATGTTTTTGTCAAATTGAATTGAATTGAATTGAGTGAAGATGCATATTGTACACCGCTGTATATACAGCCCATTTGTGGTCAAACTATAAAAAAGCAAGCTTACAGAGACTTCAGGTCGCTTTTAACGATGCAATGAGAATATTTCTAAAAATACCACGATGTTCCACTGCAAGTGAAATGTTTGTGTCTGCAGGAATAAATACTTTTCAAACTGTATTAAGAAATCTCATGTACAAATTTATATGCCGGCTTAATCACTCTGAGGATGACTTAGTCTTGCAGTTGTCTAACATCAGATTCAGCACTACACGATTTAGCACTTTATGAACCACTTAAAACTTAAATTCAAGATATATCCAATTACATTGGGACTAATGAATCATTAAATGGTATGGAGAATCAGACAATATCTGAAAGTGAGTGAATTTTACATTATGACTGGTCAGAACTCAAATTAAATCCCTTCAATGTAGTTCTGACTACTCATAATTTAAATCAAAGGTAGGGATTTGGATGTTTAAAAATGGGTTAGGGCTTACTACTAGTCAAATTTCAATTATAGATATCTGAAACTAAATATTATGGCTAATCAAAACTAAACTGAACTCAAAGAAAAAGGGCTAACTGTCAAAATATGTAACTGTCAAAATATGTAGTAAGAGATGGTCAAGTGAAAGCTATTAAATGCTAAAAGGTGTTTTCAATAGTAGATGTATAGATGATCTCGGTGTACCGAAAAGATGAGTAAAACTTCCCACCTAAAAATGACGACTCAAACAAGTGATGAGAAAGATATCTTAAAAGATTTATTATGTTTCGCAGATTTACGGATGTTATCCCAGCCTGCGATTAAACCAACAGACAAAACATAATGAATAATCTGGAATACAAATAAGGGAGGAGCCAACTCAAGTGAGATCATCGCTAACCAGTCTAATTCATTTGTACACGGGCATTACAAATAACATGTAACTGACACAAACAGTACAGTATAGAACAGTATCGCTGCTCTGAAATAACAACAGCTCACCCACTTGTTAGCTGAAGGGATCCGTAAGGAAGCTGTACAAAGCTCTTACTTAATCTAGTACAATTGATCATGCTGTACACACCGTCACTCTCCGTCCTG
>CAKALG010020281.1:0-15306 GCA_916700815.1 Helicolenus hilgendorfi | reverse complement strand
GAAATAATTTGAACACAGCGCTTGGTGGAGAGTTTGAGCGGTGTGCCACGCCAAGGGTAGCGCTTTCGCCTGTTAGGGGCGGCACCGCTCTCCCCATAGGAAAACAATGGCACTGCCAGCACAGAGCGATTTTACATTTTTAGACAGCTTAAAGGTGCTCTATACGATTACATAGCAGCAAACAACTATTTGCTATATAAAGATATAGAGGAGTAATGTCTAGAATGATGTCGCTCTCCCTCTGTGTGTGTTGTAATCTGAGTGTGTCCGTGTTTTGTTGACAACGACAGGCCGGCCACTCGTGTTTTCAGTGCATGTGAGCGTGCCACACTGGCTAGCTCACCGCCACTGCTCTGTATTGCGCTCATACAACAGTTACAGCTGTTACAGATGATGCCATTGCGGAAGCGTAGCTCTCCCTCCAGTTGCCCCCAGGTTAACACTGTTAGCTCTGTCAGCAGTGTTGCTGTTGTTTTCACTGTTAGCGCTGTTAGCCCCGTTAGCTACAAGCCGTCAGCTCAGCTGTCGCCATGTTGAGAGCTGTGCGTAGGCAATAGAAATGCTCCCCAATCTCGCATTTAGCACCTCTAAATTTTGAGCAAATTCGTGCTCAACAAAGTTTGAACCTTTTCCATTTTTACACTTAACAAGCTCTCCTACTGCGCCTACTGGCTCTAGACCAAAATATCAACTTTGCACACAAGATATCTCTCAATCCGGACAGATTGCCATGAAATTTATTGAGAGCTTGTTCCCAATGGGATACACTGAGAACAAACCTGGTAGAACCATCACACTGATACCTGTCTACATCATCCAAGAATAGCCAGGCAAAAACGGTTGTGTGGGTGACCAAAAAAAGATCTCCTACCACACTCTACTTCACCACCTTCGCCTTCCCGGCATGCATGTTTGATGGGGTGAGAGAGATATTTAGCAGGTGGAAAGTAATTTCTGTCTGTGCGTAGGAGTGCAGTGTGTGCGTTTGTGTGCTGATGTGTGCATATGTTATTCGTGAGTGTCAATCCAGAGCCTGATCTGTCTTGGGTGTAAACTGATAACGGTTTGATTCATAATGTCTCCTGATGACGGCAGCAGCCATGACACCCTTAGTCTCACCCAACCACCCACTGCATGCTGCAAAAGGCTCCCGTATCATCAGCAGACTGCTAAAACTTCAGTCTCTGCATCTTCGGCTACCAAGATGAGCGTGATGGGACAGCGTACGCACATCCCAGCACTGTGTCACAGCTGTCAGAGATGTGATGCTTCTGAGGTGTTATAGCTGTGTTGAGCTGAGGTGTGCCTTCAGGGCAGGCAGCTGCACACTGTCAACAGCACTTCACAGCACTTGACACCACTTGTGAACCACAAATGTGAGGGTTCATGTCTGATTGCCCACCACCTCTTCTGAGACTTTTCAGGCCCCTGTGGAACTGTACTGGTATTTAAACCTGCAAAAATCAATCACGTTGCCATGGCCTTTGACCTTTAAGGCCATTCAGTCAAAAAGAAAACATGTCAATACTTTGAATGTGTCAGAGTAGAGAGTGTACAGACAGCAGTGTCTGTGTACTCTCGCCTTGTCTTATACGGCTGGATTCTAATGTGTAAATGTGGTATTTAAAGGGCGGGTCCATTTTTTTTTTTAAAGGTTTTTATATCATTCTGTAGCTTCCCAGTGGTGTTCCTTATGTATTCAAATCCAAACATTCAAATTTTGGTCTAAGTATGTATGTTTTAGCCTCAAATGATGATGAGTTTATATATACAGTATATATACATCCTTATGCATGTACAGTATGTACAGTATGTATGTATGTACAGTAACTTAGATGGTGGTCAGCATGCACCGTTTGTAGAAATAGACAGGAGTACCGGCACGGAAGCTAAGCAATGTACTGCTGTGTGAACGGCACGTTAGTTCGGATCCGAAAGTTAAACAATAACACAAACAAACTAACCGATCGATGCAGCGTAGACCGGCAACTCCTGTGTTCTACGACGGAACAATTACTGTTTTTGTGAATGGAGTCTGTTGACTGGTGGAGTCACTGAAATAAGTTGAAGTGGAAGCTGAAACAGAATTACTGAAACATGTAAAAATGGCATATAAAAAATGGTTGAAAAGGCGTTGAAGTTTCAATTTAAATATTTACTGAGTGAAGTTCAAGCGCTGAAAGGATTTGAAGTGCAAGCAATGTACGGTAAAAAAAAATATATACACATATATTTAAGAAACATGATTTAAGCCCTTTATTGTCATTGTGTAGTACAGCGAAATTAGATTGTAACAATCCCATAGGTGCTAATGAAGGATAATACAATAAATGAAGTAAAATGAAATATGATATATTATAGGATAATAGAATAGTATACAGTAGTATAGGAATGATATATCATGTAATAAAAAAGAACATTTTATGTCATTCCTCAGAATAATCTTCCAGGATTCAATAATAATAAAACAAAAGGCTTTGTTGTGCAGTCTGTTGGCAGTGGGAACAGATGCCTGAAACACACACACACTATTATTATTGTGTGTTTGTGTGTGTGTGTGTGTGTGTGTGTGTTTGTGTGTGGATTCACCCCTGAGTGATACCTTGATGCTCTCATTGAGAGTCCCTGACAATGGAGTACTAAACCTGTTTTCTATCATCTCCCATGCTGCTCTGCCCCATGACTGTCTACATCGCCACTAGATGGTGCTGTGTAGTGCAACTTGAGGGAGCATCCTCTGCTCCAGGTCTGAGCTCGGCTGGGCGGAGAGCAGGAACATGCAGTCTGCCTTGCTGTTGTTCCTTCCTCTGTTTAAATAGAATTATGTCGTTTGATGTATTTTGAGGGGGCTAAGGTGAGTGAAAAAAGTAAACCAATTTTGTTGAAACCTCTTCTCTTCTAAAACATAACCGCTGCAATCCAGAGGCAATCACTCGGTGCTCTGAGACTGCCTACATGTCTCATCCTCGCTGTGTTTAAAAGCCAGTCTGCTTCTCACTGTAAGACAACGAAAGTGGATGGCCTTGTTTTACAAAATTGCCCTCATTGCCTTTAGTTATGAAGAAAGAAAACCATGCTGTGTCGTCATTTGTCCTCTTTGGTATTTTGTGATTTTAGTTATTATCGGGTTGCTCTTTCTGTCTTGTCTCTCCGTGCCGCGTACTGTCTTCCTCTCAGAGCCTTTGAGCGGACTTCTTTCATGCTCCTTAGGAGCAGTCAGAGGGATGGAGATAACAATTTAAATTAAGGAGGCTGGGGAGAGCAGAGGAACTGGGAATTTGACTGATAGGCTGTTCTCAGAGAGTGTCTGGGGTCAACCAACTTCAAATAATCAACTTTTCTTTCAGTCAAATGTCCACTCTATTCCCTCCCTCATCAAGGGCTCCATTGTATTACCCAGCATCCCTCTCAGTGCTTATGTCTTAATGGGCTGCACACACGAGAACTGTGTCCTCCCGTGTCCACTCCAGCCACACTTTTCCACATCACTCTGCCATCTGTTGAAAAGAAACCTGGAGAAGGAAAAAAAAGGCGGGGTGAAAGTATGTTCGAGAGTTGCAATTAGTTGCTCTGCTCACTGCTATGCTCAGTGATTATTACGCCCCAAAATATTAAGATCTCCTACCGTACTATTACAGTAATTGCTCATTTATGTGCTGTATTGATTGGTGGGATGAAACATGGTATTAACTGGGTATGATAATATAATATTACAGTTTGACTTATACACGTACATAGTTCATAGTTCAGTCTATCCATTAAGGGATTTAACGAACACTGTAAGGTAAAGTACGGTGCAGTTGACACAATTTTGATTTTGCAAAAAAACAAAAAAACAGAAGGAAACAGCACAGATTTGTGAATGTACACCCAGTTCCACAATAACTGAGATATAGAGAACTATTTTTAGACTCCAACCTTGATGGAGATTTATGTATCAGGCCCAACTAGTTAGTGAACAGCTGGAGAAAAAGAGCATCCACCACAGGAGACCAGCCTTGAATAGAGACGGGGGTTACGATATAACCCACACACTACCACCTGTTATCATGTCAAGGGCAGGAACGAACTTCCATGTTCAAAACCAAACATGGCTAAATACCATAGACTGTATATAAGGAGTGGACGTAGTCAGTGATGCCAGCTATTGAAGCCCTGAGTTTGGCATTTTGGTCTTGTTTTGCACAAGTGACACAAGAGGGTGGAGCTAAGTACAACTGAACGCTGAATAAGACGTTTTTAGGCAACCAAAATGTTCCAATTAACTTTCATGAACTGAAAACACACTGTGAAAAGGTTAAAGTTGTAAGACCAATATACTGACAACTCCTAGACTGGACAAAGCCGTCGTAGCGACCTGTAAATCCCAAGGTAGCCACGCCCTAAAGCATACCCTGCTTTATTGTCTATTTGACTCTAAATGGGACCATAATTTACTAAATGAACATCATGTTGTATTGAAGAAGACTTGAAACTAGCGATTGAGACCATAAACTCATATTTACAATGTTTACTAAGGTAATATATCAAGTGAGAAGTAGGGTCATTTTCTCATAGACTTCTATACAATCAGACTTCTTGTAACCAGAGGAGTCGCCCCTTACTGGCTGTTAGAAAGAATGCAAGTTTAAGGCACTGCAGCATTGGCTTCACTTTTCAGACCTGGAGGTTGGCCATTGGTGACAACAGATTAGTAAGGAAGCATGTTTTGTTGTTGTTGTTTTATTTTGTATTTTGGATAAACCGACCCTATAATTAGTTGATTTTCGGAGTTAAACTCCCAATATGTTCCCGTCTTTTTACCAACAGTACAGAAAAGATCCCTCTTTCATACAAGTCACAAGAGCTTTGACAAGAGCAAGCACTTGTCAAATATTGTGACCTTTGTAATCTCTTTCCTCTCAGTTCTTTGACACACTCATCTATTTGAGAAATGAAAAAAAAATGGTGTCCATCACCATCATAGTCCATCATGCATTCAGTTATCCACTTAAAAGTGTAAGTGGACGCCTTCAACAGTACATGATTTACTCACTGTGAGAATACTTGGGTCACTGACAACTGACGCGAGGCGACGACAGCTCTCCTAATTGTGGTCTGTCAGCACCAATTTAGCCCAGCCGTAACTTCATCTGAGACATCTCTGGCCTGCTCCTGTCTGCCGATCACAGCCTCTCCCCAACCACCGTTAGCACTGCTCATCAACTAAGCAATGTAATACAGTTGCATACTGCTTAATGCAAGACGATGGGGGCTTATTGTTGTCTGCCTTCTTCCACTGACAAGCACTAGCTCATCGCTAATGGAGGGGCCGGTCCAGGGGAAGTGGAAGCACGAGGCGTTGTTGGCCCGCTCGGCATTGTCCTTTTGCCAGGAAACAATTTGTCGAGGAGGCGTGAGAGCTGCAGTCATCCAAAACACTGACACGGAGAATGAGTGACTGCTCGTAGGTCACAGAAGGATGGACGCAAAGCAGATAAATGGAGAGACAGAGGGGAAGGGAGGGACGGACATGTAGAGAGGAGATACTTGGTTTCATCCTCTCACTAACCACCGTTACGCTTCATAGAGACTGTCAAACGCGAATCACATCCTCGGAACAGTAATTGGCGACTCTCCCGAGCTGTTACACCACAGCAGACTTGTGTTGCTGAGAAAAGATGTTGACAGTTGTGATACGTTTCATGTACTAAAAATGGGTTCTCCGTTTGAGTAACTGGGCCAGCGCCACCACCAGTGACGAATGTGTCACCAGCATCATGCTTTCATATGGTGTCACCTGTGACCCCGACTGGGCTCGGCGAGTGCCACAGTCGATTACTGAGCGTCTGAAGAAGTGCAAGCATAAATGCATGACCTTTAGACATACTCACTGTTTTGTCCTTTACTGAGCTGTCATCTGGATATATGCAGACGCTGGGCTGAATTTGGCAGCATTCCCATTTCTCATTATGCTATATAAAGCAACGTTCCAGACCAAAGAAAACACGGTCATCAGTAAGCCAAAGATGTTTGTTGTGGTGGTCGCCCACAGAACATGTTGGGCAGCACTCATGAATGCTGTCTTATTTTCTGTCTGTGGTTTGATTTAGAACTACAAACCAAAAACATCTGTCAGCTGTCAGGGGGCGACAGAGAATAATTTCCAAATAACTGAGACTGATGAGGGCAGTGGATACAGAACTCATGGAGACATTTTCGTCCATTTTCACGTATTCTCAAGTGTGACTGGACAGAGAGCTGCCAGCACTGGAGAACATCCTGCTACAGATATCACGCATCAAGGTCAGGCATGTGGCAATATACTGTGTCAGTGCTAGAGAGCAATTTAGCCAACAGTGGTTTCATGCATGCAATGCACCATCTGAAATCAAGCAAATCACTGGGCTCCACACTGAGCACACTGAAAATGATAAAAATACAATCTCAAATTGAATATTTTTGTAATTCCTAGTGTAGACTTCTCTACAAACCTAAATGAGGATTTACCACTTGAAGATTTTGTTCTTAGCTATGGATATTTTGGAAATAAAGGCTTGCAGGATCCTACCAGTGTCACTAATTGGTACATGCTTGCGTCATAACATTTCTTGGGTGAAGCTTATTTGTGATATTCCGTACATTTTCAAATAATAGCTCAGACTGTTATTTAACTCAACTTCAGAGTGGTAGGCCTTATTTGAACAGACAGATTGTGATTGTTATTAATTAGTCAGTGAAAACAGCATATTCAAAATTAAAAGATTTCAAAGTTTTCTAGCTTCCGGGTGTTTCTCCTGCTGGCCCCGCCCACGAGTTCCTGCTCTGCCCATAGACTTTACATTGTGATGAAGTCACAGATGTTTAAATCACTTTTCTTGGCTTGAGGAAAGTTTTACAAATATTAAACCTCCATGGATCAAAAATTCAGAATAGAAAGAGTCATAATTAACCATGTTTGAGGTGTCTTGTCGTGTTTTATAGTCGTTTCTTTTACAATGGTGGTCTATGGGGAAAATGCTTTTTGGGCCTATGGGGGATTTTTATCTGCAATACCGCAAGTAACCACTGGAAAAAAATTGGAAGCAAGGCTGAGCGGCAGCACCGTATCCAGTTCTTATTATACATCCATGGGATTTATTCATCTCGTATCGTGCCTAACTTTAGTGCATCACAGCATATCGGGTATAGAATTAGCCTGCAGATGCTCCGGTTCAATATGAGACCAAACCTTTCTATGGATGTCAGTTTTTGGGCCACGACAATTTTTACCTGCAACAGACTAGGTAAGGCTTTTCTTGCAAAAAAATGTTTTTTGCTACTGATGTAGTTGCTGATTACTTGCGGGTCCCATTGGCCGGTTAGGAGGAGTGAGGTATAAAACGTCAATAAAATATGTTTTTCCAAATTTGTGAATCACCACAACAACGAGAAGTCTTCGAGAATGCAGTCATAAATGTGCACAAAAAATAATAGGCTGATGGATCCAGTAGTAGCTGTGGACAGACAGACAGATACACACACAACCGAACGCATGATCTCTCCCAGAGATAATTGGAAAAAAAATACTTAGTTACTCATTCAGTTGTATATTGAACCTTCTATCCACTACATCCATATTGTTGATTCTTGACCAATGGCTTAATGATTGTGGTTTTGAATCTTACGCGAGCATGCACTTTGTTTGGTGTTAGACAATATTTCCATTAGTTGAGTTACACAACAAATATCACTCTCTTAATTATGTATTTCTTCCTCGCTGTGTCTCAGATGTCACTGCCAGGGGATGGAAGATAAACAGTATGTGGAGCAGAAAACAGTGACATGGCTAGCGGCTGGGTTTATTAAAGGTGTTGGTGTAAAGCTTCTCCCCTGTGCCACAGAGACTCTTGTTTGGATTTTAATTGGCTCACCGACAGGTACATGCTGTATAGATTGCTGTGTGTTTTTCCTGTGACTTCCCTCAAGTGGCTGTTTGTGGGTTGTTGTGTGCAATTTTGTGTGTGCATTTGCACGGTTATTGTGAGCCCCTGCAGGCTTTAATGATGTTTGCTGAATGAAAAGCTTTCCCCAATCACATGCTCATTAAAATGCCCTATTTACAACGACACTGTCCCCTGACCTTACGAACTCTTCCCTTGGTCTTAGTTTCCTTGGCTACTTCTATTACATGACATGTGAAGACTGAGTCCTCCCACTGGAAACCAGAAGAAACCAGTTATGATTTGGTTTGCTTCTGATCTGAAATGTCATACAAATGTTAATTAAATGTTAATCAAACATCTTAAGCGCAGTAATATCGTCAGGATTTGGAAGTGATATATTTAGCTGATTTGCGGCCTATTCTGGAGGTCGTTCCTCCCTGGAGGCCGCTTTTCCTTTTTCGCAACGAGAAGAGAAGTCGAGGTTAAGGCAAGGGAGGCTACATGCCGGAGAGACAATATTTCGCCCGCCTAATTAAAATGAATGTCAGCTCTCCCCCCACTGAGAAGTGCATCAATCTCCCCCTGCGATAGGCCCAGAGTGAGTCTTACCCTGTCAGTGCATGCCAGCAGTGCTATCCCTCTCCAGACAGATGCATCGCCCTGGCAGCCAGAGAGACAGTGGCGATGATGTTTGCACATCTAATGGTTGCCATGTCGATGGTCGACTCAGACTGAGGCCCCGCTTTAAGTACAGAGGAGTTTCAGCCCAGACTTGAATGGATGTTATTTCAAACAGCAGTTGTATAAAGTGGTCAGGGGCATTTTTTTGGAACCATCTGAGGCCCTAGCAGCTGTAGAAAATTCAGTTCTAGCCGTCCACTGTTCCAAATAGCAAATTAAATAACATAGCAAAAAGAAATCCAACTTTTGGATGGTAAACAGTGAGACAAATGGTGAATTTCAGTCAGGCCTGGTGGTAGGTAATGCTTTCCTACTGTTCAAAGGCACTTGACTAAAACATTTGTGTATTTGTTGCCCTGCCGGTGCCCAAAGTCATTAGAGTTCTATCATTTGCCTGTTGGTAACGCAGCAGTCTTTTCTGCCCTCCAGCATCCACTTAATCCCAGAAAAATGGTGTGATTTAACAGGTTTCATTTCAAATCTGAAGGCAATATACCTGAACATTAAGTTTTGGCCTTTAATATCACAGTTATATATTCCTATATTTATGTAGAGGGAAAGTGTATTGCCTCCCACAGTAACGTGTCTTTCTTATCATATTTCTTTGACTATATATACTGTATGTGGTTGAGCCAAACATGCTAGGGAACACAGATGGTGCTTACTGTGTTCGCAAAATGTCAAGTCAGATTGCATGTGCAGACCAGATAAATACTGCAGGCTTCAAGTCTAACAGATCTGTTATATTTCATGAAATGTACTCATGCAGCACAGATGAAAATATCATCACAAGATTAATTTGAGCCTGCACAGATAAGATATTATGTTGACAGATTTTTATGGAAAAGGCAGTCGTCGCTGTACAACGTGCACCTAATCTTGCATGTGCACATATCATTTACTTTCAGCAAGTGATTTGTCATCTTTCGCATTATCATTATCTTCAGGTGATTTAAATCTTCATCTGAGAGGTGTACGCATGATCTGCCGCTCTGATGAGGGATTGATAACGATCTCAGGTACTTTATATTACTTCTCTCAGTTAAATGTATCCATGTTGCTTTAAATGAGGAAGCTACTGATGCCAATGCTGGAGCCAGGCTTCAATAATGTGTGTGTGTGTGTGTGAAGGTGAATCTGTCTTTTAGTTTGTGGTACCTTTCTCTACACTATAAAAAGCAAACAAGACTACAATGGTCTAGCCATGCTAGTGACTCTGTGAGGCTGTAATGCTCATTAAAAGGAACGCAAATTATATGGCGGATAAATGTTGAAGTCCAATTTGTTATTAGCAGGTAGTGCTTACCATATTTAAGATCTTAATTTAATGTATTAGTATGCTAAGTACAGATCAGGCTGATAGGAATGTCATTAGTTTTGCAGGTATTTGGCAGAATGAAATTTGGACTTGATGGTTCAAGAGAAAACGTTAAAGGGATAGTTTGGGTGTTTTGAAGTGTCGTTGTATGAGGTACTTATCCACAGTCAGTGACAGTAGATGACGGTCGGTACGCCCCCAGCTTGGAGAAGCAGACAGAAGTACCGGTATGGGAGCAAAGCAGTATAGTGCTGTGGATGATGCCAGCAGCCTAGAAAAATCAATATCCGTTTAAGTGTACGCTATATTTAGAATAGTGTCTGACGGGGAACTGAAAGGGAAACGTATCTATACGGTTATTGTCAACGGTGTCTTCTGGCTTTGAAGAGAGAAGAGATAAGTTTCACTTTCAGTTCAGTTCCCCGTCGAAAAGGGCTGTCTGACAGCAAGATGAAGCGGTGAATATATTTTAAATATACCGTAAACTTCAACAGATTTTTTTAGGTCAGTCTTTCTGTTAGGTGGCTACATTATGTTTTGCTGCCGGCCCCATCCACAGCAGTACATTACTTTGCTCCTGTGCCGGTACTCTTGCCTGCTTCTCCAAACTGGGGGGCGTGCCGACCGTCATCTACTGTACATTAAGTAATACACTGACTATGAATAAGTACTTCATACAACCCTACTTCAAAACACCAGAACAATCCCTTTAGGAGATCACCAAAGTTATTGCAATTCATCCTGTGTGGAACAGATGTCTGTATGACATTTCATGACATTTTACTCTGTTCCTGAAATGTCAGCCTCTTGGTGGCGCTAGAGGAAAAGTCAGGGGATCACCAAAGTCATGAGGCTCATTTGAGGTCCATGAACCTTTGTACGAGATTTCGTAACCAATCGACATTAACATCCATAAAACCATGCTGCTAGCGTGACTAAAACCCTCTATCATAGAACATAGACTGTATATAAGAAGTGGATGTAGTCACCGTGATGTCACCTATTGGTTTGTGGACTGCCGTTTTTAATTTCTGCAAAGTTTTGCAGACCAGATTTCTCTGATTAGATTTCACAATTTGTGGACTCCCTTCTAGACACGACCGTATTTTGGCCGTCACAATCTTGGTTCTTTGCAACCAGAAGTGACAGGAGAGGGTGGAGCTAAGTGAAGGATTAAAGTTCTAAGAAGACCCGGACAACGTGGTGTTAACGACCTGTCAATCACAAGGTAGACACGCCCTAAAGCATCCCCTGCTTTATGGTCTATTTGACTCTAAATGGGACCATAATTTACTAAATGAACATCATGCTGTATTGAAGAAGACTTGAAACTATTAATTGAGACCATAAACTCATGTTTACAATGTTTACTGAGGTAATAAATCAAGTGAGAAGTAGGGTCATTTTCTCATAGACTTCTGTACAATCAGACTTCTTTTTGCAACCAGAGGAGTCGCCCCCTGCTGGCTATTAGAAAGAATGCAAGTTTAATGCACTTCAGCTTTGGCTTCACTTTTCGGACCCCGGATATAGCCACCTAATCTTTAGCAATTCTTTTTTGGTTCTTGTCTAAACTGTTATTTTCTTAAAAGCACATTAAAAAAGATGGTTTAAAACATTCTTCTACAGTACACTCCAGTACAATTTGTCTCACCATCATTATGTACAACCTTTGTTAATAGACGAGCATCCAACTACAGATAAAAGTGTTCACATTCACAGTAAATTGGCCTTTCATGAACATCACCTTGAAGTTCTATCATCAATAAAGACAGGATCTGAGACAGAGCGCCATTCTTCCCGAGTCCTATTTGGCCTTGGTGAGCTGTATAGAGCACAGTAGCCTGCTGGGTTCATTTGGACGACTTGTGCAGATGGATGAAAATGTGAGTGGTTTAGTGCTCTTAAGTTAATGATCTCGGTGCATGTTCCCTCACTTCCTCCAGGGCATCTCATTGTGGAGAATAAGTAGCGGGAGCCGTGGGCTGGTGCCTGTCACAGGGTCTTGGCTGAAATAATGACTTGAACAGCCCAACAGACTGAGGTAATAGTAATAACTGTCAGACTCCGTCTCCCATCAATGCTCACATCCCCCTAATTTAGGATTAATTCCTGCTCTACTCTAGAAAGCCCTGAGTCGCTGAATGTCCCGCCGTTTTCTTTGAGCTTCTCCAAAACTATGTTCCTGCAAATTGCTTTATCACAGCTTATCACAAACTTTCTTATATTTAAATATAACAGCAACGGCAACTATGAATTGGAAACTGTTTCTAGAATTAGTGGTGCTTTTACTTTTATACGTATATAAGAAGAGGCCTTTCATACCTTTTCCAGTCTGTAAGTGGTGCTGAATCGGACGGGTTGTGTCTTTGCTTCCAGTCTTTCTCATCTGCTGGGAAAAGGGCAGCTGCCTTTGATGTGCAAAACTCGCCGTCTGTCACCTTTTGATAATTTCACCTTCTTTTTCCCCTCGCCACGGTGTGCCCCCCCCAAAAGTTTGAAGATTACTTTTTTTGCTCCAGGTTACAGACATGAGATCTTTGCTTCCACCCCGTAGTATGTTTCAAACAGAGGAGCTTCTAAACAAGGTTGATGGATTCTTCCCTTAGAAAACGCTTTGCCAGTTGGAGCAATTATGTGTGCAGTGACATCGCCTGATATTGTTTTCAGTACAACTTTATGAAAAAGTTCGCTGCCTCCTTGTTTTTGCCGTAGGCTACTGTTTCTATTTTTTTCTCCCCAGTGCGCTATTGAAACAAGTGCTTGGTTGCTCCCTGAGTGAAAGTTAATGACTCTTATTTTAAATATAGCTTTCAACACTCACATCAACAGTGTAATCACACTTTGGGGAAATTGGCTATTGATCATCCTGCCTTGTCCGACATAATGACCAATGCCGCAGCAAGCAGTTCTAAAGGCAACTTTTAATTCAAATGGCAAATTCCCTGATTAATTCAAATGTTCCCTGCCCAAAACAGTGCGGGTGCAAAAAGTCATACTTTATATCCACTGAAATATAATGTCATTGATTTGATGTCTCTTTGCTGTCACAAGCCGGCTTTGCAATTGATTAGGACTCGCTGAGTTACTGTGGTGCTCAGAATGAGTCGATGCGTCTGACCCCCTAGGCAACTTTCTTCCCACTGGAGGCACATGCATACATCAGCTAACTACCTCCTACAGCACCGTGTCCTTGCCACGATTCCATTAAACCACCTACTCTTTCATGTGCATGTAACGCTGATCCGCGCTGTCATATAATCAAGAAACTGCATATTGTTGTTCTTAAGCTCATGTGTGCCTCCGAACGCCTTGGACTTGTTTGTGCACAAGGATTACATGCATAATGTGAATACTCTGCCAGGCCTTGAATGAAACTATTATCCCTGTTTGTTTACTCAAACCACAACTTAAGATTTTCTTTGAGATTCCTTCAATGCTATTGTGTGCCAGCTTGAGCTGTCAGCGCTTTACCGCAGTTCATGTAGATCACACCGTTCTGAAACACTTTAAAACCACTGCATTGAAATCATGGTAGTGATTCATGTTTGCTAATGTCTAAAAGGGAATTCTTAGTTTGTGCTGTGCATGTTTTAGCGCCATTGTTGTGATCACACAAAGTTTTTTTTTTAAAATATCCTCCATTTTGACCATTAATAAGTTATTACTTGTTTGATCCCACTTCACACGGGAAGACATGGGGTGAAACATGTTAAGTTTCGATGGGCTCACAGTCCTTTTTATCCTCACTCGCAGTGCAATTTTGAACATAGAGTCATTCTCAGTGTCCTGTGATTGGAAGACTGAAAGTGTGTGATAAGCGTTGAAGTGTCGGACAGATAAAAGCTCTTTCCTAGGCTGTAGGCGCCCCTGTAGAAGAGGCCCTTGATTGCTCCTTTGTCTCTCTCATTCTCTCAGAGCTCAGCTGGCATTTCTGCTCCCGAATCATCCCCGCAACCGAATATATATTCATTGAATAATACAAGAACTGAGTGTTCGGTCATGTGCTAGACACCTATTTTGCTCTTTCCCTCGTGTTCTGTGGGAGCACAGACATGATAGAGACAGAGAGTGCTTGAAAAAAGAAGAAGAAGAGACGCATTAGATAAATTGGCTCACGATCTTTACAGGCTACTTCCTGTCCCGTAAAATGATCTTTCTCTAGTTGGCTAATTTTTACAAAATCATCACTTTGAAAATAGACTTGTTTGATTGAACGTTTCATATAAAGCATCTTATTAATTCAACCCCATGAGATGGAAAAACAGGCGATGCCTCAAGGGGGAATATGCTGCTATCTGTTTTATGGCTGCCATATATTTCTGGAGTTACGATTCAAATAAATAGCTGTTAATGTCTGTGCTACTTGGGGGTAAAATTATAGTCTGAAACCAACTCTCTCTCTCTTAAGAGAGAGGAATGGAGTATTGATCTGCATCCAAGGCCGCTTGAAATGTGTGAAGCTTTGAAGAGGTCTCCTTAGATGTACATACCAGATATTTAATGATAGGACTTGGTTGCACAACAATACAACTGACCAAACTGTATGTATATCGTCTTTATAGCGGTCGCACAAACCGAAAAGACGAGGCCAACTCCAAAGAAATTGTTCATTTAATCAAAACAGGGGGCTGCCATGTCTTTAACCTTTACACCTTTAGCGCTCTTAGTCCCCGCTGAAGTGCACTATTAGTAAAATGTCAGCTCCATTAACCTCTGAACACTCGACTTTGGGCTTTGTAAGCAAGCTAACTGGACAGCGAGGTCACTTTGCATAATAATCTGACATTTTGAAACTGCCCTCACCAGAAAAACAAAGACAGCATTGGTTGTTTGTTGTTTTTATTTACCTGACAAGGCCTTATTGTGGCCGTGGGAATAATGACTGTTGTCCATCAGAAGTAGCCCGACGTTGTTTGAGGGCTGCAAAACCGCTGTTCTTTTCAGGTTTTTGTACCAACAGTCAACATTGGCTTCTTTTAACCATGACCACTATCTTTCCCTGACCTCAACCAATGACATAGTTAATTCAAACTTTATTTATTCCTTAACTAACCAATTATGTTTGTGCGTAAACCTAAACAAACCTTACTAGTGGCAGATCAGAAAACAGTCAAATGAAGGCTGACATATTTTGTCATTTAGTTTGGAGGACTTGTGGGACATTTTTTTCCACCAAAAGTTGTTTGGTTTCACCAAATTGCTGCCAGACAGACGACAGATGTTCAGTTAGATTTGGCGGAAAAGGCTCTGCTGTTTGAGGTAGCTCTCTGCTGAGAGAGCAACACTAAATCTTTTAAATCAACACCCCCGGAATACAACATATGCTGATCGTTAGAGTAACGGCGAATTCACTCCAAAGCAGCGGTGACATGCAACGTCTTTGGAAAGCTGCGGCGACCA
>CAKALG010020272.1:0-10135 GCA_916700815.1 Helicolenus hilgendorfi | reverse complement strand
CCTTTATATGTTTTAGTACTTTATACCTTGATTATAAGTTTTACTGTATTAACTCTATTTTTATTTATTACCTGTTAATTTATCTTGCTTTTATGTCTTTGTAAAGCACTTTTATTATGTATTTATTTATTTATTTATTTATTCATGTTATAGTATGATGGTATCAATGAATAAATAAAAAACAACATGTTAGGTGAAATGTGTTGTTAGATTTGACCTGTAACAGAGCAGGTCAAGACATTATCTCATAACGATTTCACAGACCACATTATATGGCATATTCGTGCCTATTAGACATATATATGAATGTTATTTTTATGATCATTAGGGTGGGTTTTTCCTTCACAGATTCAGTCAAATGTCCTATAGATTGCAGGCTGTTGGAGCCATTAGTAAAGGAGGCTTTTTTTCCACACCCTCTGTCTCTCTCTATCACTCCTTGTCCTTGTGGGTGATTAGGATGCACCCTGGTTGTCTGTCTGCTCGCTCATTAATCACACAGCGAGAGACTGGGCCGAACACTAAATATACAGTTTGTCCTCATCTCAGCACTCCACACAAAGTGCTATTACAGCAGAAAACCACACAGGGTCATAAATGACTCATAAGCAGGGCTACGGGTTGCCTTGCGATCGTTATAGTAACCCTACCAACACGTAGACGAAGAGAGACTCCCCTGCATTTATGTAAAAATCAGACTCCCATTAAAACTTCTGCTCAGGTATTCTGTGTACATTACCATTGCATTAAAAGACTATAGTCAGCAAAAAAGTTATCCAACTTCTTAAACTTTAAACGAACATAATATAGGTACAAAACTTGCTATATGTTCCTTGTTTTTGAAGAAAGTATCTACCTGGATGCTATCAATCTTCATTTCTGCCTGAAGCCAGTGTATCTTACAGCGAGAGACAGCAAATCCCCCGGCAGTGCTGTAAATAAAAAACCAAGAGAGTGTTTGAGCAGATGCCCAAGGCACACCACAAAAAGTCTCACCGTCAATACACAATGACTTAATCATAGTATATTTGAGTTATTTCCAAAAGATATAAGCTTTAATGGATACTTCTTTATAGTGTTGTAAAATGTGATTCTGCTTTTTTGGCATTGTATTTCTCCCTTAAGCATAAACGTGTCTTAAAATTGACTCAAGACTCAAAAACACAGTCTCTATCGTGCCATTGATCATTAGCTCACTTTAGTTAGCCTACTGTTGCTACACCTGTGCACGTTTCACAATGACAATTTGGTAGATTTACGGCTCAAAATTCTTAGTTATTTTTGAAAAAATATGTCTTTGATTTCAGACAGATGTCGCCAAAAACAGTCTCGAGCTGACTTTAACATTTTAAGCTGACTTGTTTTAAACTAAGGGGTCTCAAATATGCACTTGATGACTACATAGGCTAATGCTAAAAGACTGAAGCTAAAGCTGCATGTCCCAGGATAACAGAGATTGTTTATAGATATTTTCAAACGAAAGGCTTTTAGAATGACAAATAACCACTATGTTTGAACAAACACTATATAGATAACAAGTTTGTCTGGGGTTGCTGGAGTTTAAACTTCTTCATTATCCAATAAAACGCAGGACGGAGATGCTAACATCACCCAAAAACTATGATAGCATCCAGGATTAGCTTCCATGAAGTGGAAAAATATAACATAGTGGACATGCTAGCTGTTCCAAAGTTTTGTTTTGTTTTACATAACCTGAGAGTTCACAAAATGTAGTTAACAACTGGCTACCCTGTGGCCTTGAAAGTAACGCTGGGTTAGGCTACTACTGTTGGCACATATTTTAATAATAATATTTAATATCACACATAACCTATACTTTTAATTTTCTGTACATTTGAGTCATTGTCTATGGGTTGTTTAATCCATTCCTTACACTTTAGCTCTGTTAAAATGTTAAATATTGCTGTTAATACATCCCTGTTTGGAGTGTGGTGTGGAGGGAACATACTGTGTTCGACTGTTCTTTGTGTGAAAGACATGAAACAGTTTGTGGTTTAATATGTGGTTTTCATCCTATTTAGAAGACTGAATGGAAACTCAGCCTCCGTCAACCCAAAGTTAAAACTTGAGTACTATAATGAACTTTTCGAAACCCACAGGTGACAAAGGATGCAAATGAGAACATTTAGTTTCAGCTCCAGTAATAAGGGCAGACAGCGTTCACCCCTCTAGCCTCACCGGTACCGATCGACAGAGGACGGAGGAGGAGGATTTGTGATTCAGAAGAGAACGTTCATCAGTCAACCGACTGCAGCTAACATGCACCACAACTTCAATAATGTCTTGTGACTTCAAGGATATGATTAAAAAGAACAAGGACACCATAATAGAGACCCCTTTTTTATATTCTCTTTTCTCTAATTATTCTGCCTCCACCCCAAGGGCAGTCATTTACCTGCAACCTAAACTTATAAGCCATTACTGCTGCATGATTCACAGGCAAACATAATGAGGTTGGAGCTTCCTAATGGAATCCAAACACGCTTTTTTTAGATATTGTTTTCTGTCTAACGGTTTACCAGCTATAGTACATTTTAGCATTAAATGGCACATCTGAAAATAATCTACCCAACACCAATTATCTCTTGTATAAATAAACATATCTACAAGAACTGCAGGTGTGAGCCTTAATTTGGTAAGTCTTTAAAATTCATCCTTGTCTCTCGGGATAAGGGATGGACTCTTTCCCATTGGGATATCTGGGAATTTTGCCCCCGAAATGAGCACTTCATTGATTTTGCATGCTACAGGAATGAGTCCTAAAACCCGGAAATTAATTAGCATTTTAGCACTCACGGTTCCCTCGTCTGGAAGTCGATGGGTTTTTTGAATGGGTTTTTAGTTTGTTGCCTGAAGGTCTGTGGTTAACACAAGCTGAAGAGATTTTAACGTTTCCTCCTACGACATAAAATACATCAATACATAGCTCACTCGTGAATTTTGAAGCTTTTATGTGTCTTTAAAAAGGCAGTTTACTCGCCTTATGCAACCGTAGTGTAGTCTGTGTATAGCCTGACGTTAGCTTTTTACTTCTCACAGATTATCTTGCTGAATGAAACGTGTAAGTATCATAAACAGTCTGCAATAATCCAAAACCCAGTGGATAAATCCCATTGTCTTTTTGTCGAGGGAACCCAGTGTGATGCTAAATTCCTGGTTGGCCAACAAAAATACATCATCCCTGCACCACTGTATTTACCAGTCATGGTGAATGCTGCACAGTGTGTCAAAACAATTGTACAATATCTTCATTTTGAGAAAAACTGGGGGTGTGAGAGATGTGGGCATCGGGCGATTGAAGGAAGGATGTCATCCCTCTTGTTAGTAAAATGACCAAAATGCATGCTCCCTTGTTAACCTGTCATCCCCGCCTTCTCCATCCCCTTGTAGCAGAGAGAGTGCAGGGCCAGAGGGGTCGTTCAATTGAATGTCTAGTCTGTCTGACACATTGATCCGTTATCTGACTGAGGTTTGTGCAAGTTAGAATCTATGGCCCCGACCACGGCTCAGAAATATCAGTAGCCTAACTGTGCTGTGTATTGATAAATCCATGGTGCTGCCCGCGGTGCTGAAGTAGCAGACGGATCTGTAATTGCGACTTTTCTCAGAGTGGCGGGTGAACAAGACGAACCGGAATCGCCTCCTGGATGTGGATGTTGTTTACCAGACTGTTGGTGTAACAAAAGACAAAATTGGGTTGCATTATGGGAAGTGTAGGATCTATGTCTTTCGGGCCTAAAAGTCCAAATATCTCAGCCTTTGCTGCAATGATTTTTTAAAATTTGTCTCCCAACTTTATGAAAGTGCAATACTAAGTCGTTGGAGTACCTCTTTATTGTGTGAATGATGTCTTCTCCACTCCACTAGGTGTTCCGAGGTTTCTTCTTCTTCTGTTTTGCAGGGCGGCGTGTCGTCAGGTTAATGAGCCTCACCTGTGCTCGGTGTGGTGGTGGTGATATAAATGCTCCCTACCTTCCCACGGATGACTCTCTTCCTTGGCTGGCACAGCTGTTTTGGTTTAGTTTGCTGCAGACATTTTCACACAGCCACACAAGCCTACATTACTGATTGCTGACTTTCCATGTTTGTTTAGTTATTTATTGTTAGTTTGTAAAATAAATATGCTTTTTAAATCTCGTCTGGTTTCTCATTTTTGTTGCAGCCTTTGAGTCGGGTTGTAACATAATCCATCAACACTCGTTGACTAATTTGTTGTTGGTATTTATTTAAACATTTTCTGCAAGTGGAAGATGAATTTCTGCATATGCTTCATCTCGCTGCTCACTGGTGTGATACATACAGGATAATGTACTGTCAGCCAGTCATTGTTGTAAAATAAACCCCGACAGAGCGATACCAGTCTTGCATTGCCCTGAGGGGGTTTATTTCGCAACAATGCTCGGCTCACTATACATTATCCCGCTTATTACACGGCTGCTTACTTGTGAAATAAATCATTTGACACAAAAATGGTCCTCCAGAGTCTGACATCAGAACTGCATCTGTAGCAACGCTCTGTTATACATAGCAACAGTCTGTTATAAAGAAATAACAGACCGTAGAATGCCGTGATTGACCAATCAGAATCGAGTATTCAACAAAGCGTGTAATAAAGAATAATTAAATCACATGATCACACAATGCACACACACTTTTGTGTAGAGAACAGAATTTCAGTCACACAGTTTTCAAAAAAATCACAATAAATATACAGATATACCCATACATTAATTGCTCAAATACACATGTAATTCAGAGAAAATCTTAAAGTAGATCTGATAGAAAGGCAACAACATTATATGTAAGATGAAAATTGACATACAATTTTATCCAAAAATACACCATCTATAATCCATGGTAGACCTCAAAAAAATATATAATATAATAATAAATACATACTTAAATCTAATATTTAGCTGTGAAGTTACATACATTTTATTTTCTATAATTACCACATTGTTTTTTTCTTATGTTTTACTTGTTGGTTGAATGTATAACATACATGTATATTATTAAAAAACATCTGCCGGTATGTATTTAAATTCCTCCCTACAGACATTGCCAATCATCATCATTGTTGGTGTATTTCATAATTCCATAAATAAACAGCTGCAAACTGTTTTACATCTTCATCCTGATGAGTTCAAGAGTCGGTGAGGGGGAGTCTTCCCTCCAGGTAAATGTGCCTCCTGGGTGTGAGCTGGTATGTTTCTCTCTGACAGGTTGTTTGCTTGGGAAGATGTCAGCAGCATATTCACTTTGAAATAACACTTAAAACACGGGAACAGTATGTTTCTGCAGAAGCCGGTGGAGAAACAAGATGTACTGTGCTCTTACTGTGTGAATATCTGCTACAGCTTCCAGTGCAGTGCCGAGGTGTTACAGTACTGCAAACAGAACTGCTGAGCACAGAGTGTGCAGTATTTGGGTAAGGCTTAATCTACAGAGCGAGCAATGAATCATAAACAAGATGTCTTATTGACTTATCGACCTTTACACACGTCAAAGTGGCTGCCTGTTTTGTATCCATCCCCCCGCGCCATTTCAATTTGAGCCTCAATAATTCTCTGGATTGCAACTCGCACATTTCACGCTTGATTTCATGTTTCTCTCCACATTTATAGAAAAGCAGTTGTGTTTGCTTACGCAATTTGCGTTAATGGCTGTGGAGATTGTTTTTGCCACGGCGTGGACAGCTGTAATGTGTGGGGAAGTTGCTTTATAAAAACAGTTGTTCCCTTTGTCACAGATCATCTAGCTTTGTTTCACCTTGGAGATGTGAGATTTCACATGATCTAAAGCAGCATCACACTGTCCACTCTGCAGACGTTACTTACCACAATCCTTTTAAAAACAGTGATTAATGAATACACACACTTTCCCACCACTGCTGCTGTCACTGCTTTTGTCCATTCCAAGCAGAATGATATTGATCTGCAGCATCGTACAATAAATACAGTAGCAGATCACCAATATTACAACCAATCACTGCTGCACTAAGAGCCCATTTACACGGCTCACTAACAACTACTAGAGCAAAAAACATAACTCAGTCATTTAGTTTGGAAGAGGATGAGGTGATGACAGAAGTAGAGAAGTATAGAGGGAAATAAAATCAATGCAGAAATGGTACAAACACATAAACTGCATAATTATTAAACTTGTCACGGATGACATGCAGTCTCGAAAATCGTGACAAATCAAATGACAAAATATGATACCAGCTTTTTCCCTGAGCTGCTAACGAACAGCAAGCTGTCACTTTATTCAAAATTTTGAACCACTGTTCAAACACAGAAATAATCAAAGCTGGAATATGCAACACTGTAAACATACTGATACTATACTATACTGTATAGAGTATACAGCACAATCTTCCTCTTGCAAACGAAAAGTTAAAATTATGAACAATAAAACACACCTTTGCTCAATTCAGTTCAGTTAGGGGCTTTAGCCGATATAGCCTTAATTGGTCGGGTATGACTATAGACTGTATTTAATGATGGACGACCTGACAGATCCCCAAAAGTGAAGCGAAAACATCTTGATCGCCCCCTGGTGGCTGGCTGCAGTATAGGTCATAAGTCCCACCCCCTCCATGTTAGCAGATGGGACATGAACCAAACTAAAAAGTCATCGTCAAATCAATATTTCCCAAAGATGGTTTCTGTCATTTTCGTTAATTCTGATCACGCTGATGTATGTTCCCGTGTTCAATTTTCTGAAACATTTGGTTTTAATGTATAATTTGATGCTTTAAAAGGGGGTGAGATGTCATGATTTACAGCTGTAATTGACAGCTGCTCTGAGTGAATTATTACGAGAGAGATATAAACATTAACTTTCCATAACCAGGGGGAAGTGGAGACGTGTTGTCCATCTGTATATACAGTCTATGGGTATTTCCAATAGCATATTGTGGCTAATGTTTTCGAGTGTTAGCTTACTTTAAATATTGTTGTTGTTGTATAAATGACATTACTGAGTCAGTTTTCTGACCCCTTTAAAGTTGTGCTACAGTTACACTACGTTTCAGTTCCTTCAAATAACGTAATCATGACGTCTGCAAAGGAACGGACTCAAGAGAATCTTGGGAAATGTAGGAAAATTCGATATGCCATTACCCTGTAATTGCCACTTGTGGCCACAGTGGCCGCTGTTTAGCAAAAGTTATGTAATTTCGCTTTAAATATTTGGTCTGTAATGATTTATTCAAACTGAATTTAAGACAAAAAAAATGAACAGAATGTTATTAATTCTACAAAATAGTTTAGGATTCGTCTGTGTGTGCTGCATTCAAGTCATTTTAAACATCTCTCCCATTTGTTGATTTTATTTATATGTATATATGTGTTTATGTGTAGAGACGGAAACAGAGTGGTAAAAGGATGGCTGCACGTAATCTTCCTTAATATTCTTTACATGCTTTTGCAAAGCACAAACAGCTCTCGGTGCAAACTGTGTCCAAACTGCAGAAGTGTTTGTCTGTTTGAGCATCACGCAGGCAAACTTTTTTGAATGAACGCTCTCTAACAACTCCAGCTCTGATGTGCCCTTCTCTAAAACAAGTCTAAGGGTGAAGACGGTTGGTGCAGATTGGCCAGATTCACTTTCATAACGACTTACTTGAGCCTGACCTTACATGTCAAAGGTAAGGTGTGAAGCGAAGCTGAGCATGACATTTATGGGTCATATCTGCTGTAAATGATTGGAGTGCCCTTTGTCTACATGGTCGGAGTTAATGGGGATGTCAGGGAGAAGGTGAGGCCACGTCTCACAGCGCAAGAGAGGAAACACAGAGATGAACATGATGTGCATATGGTGAGTAAAACGGGATATCTAGAGAGGAACTCACAGCACACGAGGCTATCGATATTGACAGAGATCAAATATGTGACATTTCTGTAATGTGATCTCTGTCACCATGTGTGACAATAGCACAATAAAGGTCAACGCAGCAGCGTAACCTTTGGGCAGTGTCACCTTGCTGCTGAACACACAGGGCCGACACACAGCAGCAGGATGTAAAAGCTGCCCTTTTAGCACTCCATCATGATTGATCGGCTCTGAAGGCTTTACTCTCCTCATTCAGAGAATATTAGGTAAATCACTATCTCTGAAATTACACAGTTAATGCAGAGTCTTTAAAAAGAAACCGCTCATTAGGAGAGATTAACACCCTGCAATGTAGTCACGCTAATGGCTGGTATTCTACCTGAGCTTGAATGATATGCAGCAGGCGTAATTACTGACACCATGAAAGTTTTTTTTGCTGTGCATGCGTATGGAAACTATTGTTTCACTGCCACTACTTTTAGATTTCACATTTTAATTAAAAACTACTGTGAACGCAGCCCCGGGAGGAAAATCACTCAGAAAGAAAAAAAGCAACAAATTGTAAACAAAACATTTAAAAATTTCAGCGATGTGCATTTTCTCTTTCTCTTTCTGTTTCACTCATACACACAAAGAAAACAAGGTCTGACCAGTGGCTATTAAACAGCCATTAGTTCAGCTGACTCACCTCTTCAAGGAGCAGCATGGCCCAAGGCACAGTGATGCACTGTGGGTCACATTATGGTTCAGCTGCTGCAAAATCTCAAAGGTTAATTCAAAGTCAGCACATTAGTTCTTCAATAAATCATCCTTAAGTCCTAATTATTTTCCCTTCCCCCGTTGCACTGTCAACAGTTACAGGTAGCGCCTCTTCCTGTCCTCGAGCCACCTTGGAACAGTAATGAGTTAACAAGCCGGAGTCCAGGTAAAGTCTCTGATTAGCCAAATATGATAAGCTTGTGGATCATGATGAATTTGGCTGTGATCCATATTGAACAGCAGCCAGCAGCTAAAGAAGTTGAAGGAAAGTCTCTCTGCCGGCTCTCTCGTCCACTGAAGGCATTCAAGAAAGAATGAATTTCACTATTGATGTGCATGTGTTCATATTTATGGGCTTTGGTTCAAGGATGAAAGGTGTATCTTGGTCATAACTTTCTGTTTTGCAAGTGTTATGATGGATTGAGATGATTTCCAGTTTGCTCTCCAGTCCTTTAGCACCACACTGTGCTTCAACTGGGCAGCACAGTTGTTAAGAGTTAGATGTGTGTGCGTGCGTGCACTGCAAAGCCATGTGCATGTGCGTGTTAAAGTTAACTGTGTGTGGCATTTTGCTGATTCCCGTGCTTCTTAAGAGGCTGAAGGTTAGGCACATAGTTAGTGATTGAATCGAGACAATTTAAGGCCTTCACAGGTAGAGTGGTACAAATGTGGGTGACGTTTTTGTTTGGCTTTTTGTTTTCCGCCTTTTTTTGTGCCAATTTTCCACACAGTGTGGTTGTTGTGTGCACTTCAATAAATATATTCATCCCATCTGCATTTGTTATTTTAATCCTGTCTGACATTTATTACGTTTTTTTTTTATTATTATTAAAGAAGTAGAAGAAAAAAAACACAAAGCTCTGTCAGTAAGCCAAGCATTAGCTACTCATAGTCTAACACAGGGGTTTGTGAAACACTAGTGGAGATCCCATATCAGGCTAAATACAATTTGGGTAAATGTGTATATCAGGGGTCTGCAACCTGCAGCTCTTTAGCTCCTCTCCAGTTTTAAAAAATGGAAATGAATAACTGTTTTTTGTTTTTACATTTTAATTTTTATTTATCATTGTTGTAGGTCTATGGTGCGACGGTACGACGGTACGACGGTACGACGGTACGACGGTACGACAGCGTATTAGGGCCACATTGAGGAAAAAAATATATCTGAGATTTCGAGAATAAAGTCATCGGTTTACAAGAAAAAAAGTTGTAATATTATGAGAATAAAGTCATAATGTTATAAAGTAGTAATTTTACGTGTTATTTTCTTTTTTTCTCGTAAAGTTATGACTTTATTCTCGTAATATTACAACTTTATTTTCGTAATATTACGACTTTTTTTTCTCGTAATATAACGACTTTCTTTCTCGTAATATTATGACTTAATTCTGTAAATCTCTGATTTTTTTCCCTCAATGTGACCCTAATCCTCTGTAGTACATTGTTTCTTTGGCCCTCACTGCATTAGACTTATATACTATATACTTAGACTATAAACTGTGTTACCTTCATCACAATG